>JAJQOW010001162.1:0-32500 GCA_037975125.1 Latrodectus hesperus
TGTAGGGAAACCATATTACGCAAGACTGCATTGCACAAAAACCTTTTTGCCTAATCTGCCACTCAGAGAATAAAAAAGAGAAAACTTTAGAGTTAACCACCCAGCATACGATAATCGCTGCTCAACTTTTCAAAAAGTTCAAAATATAATATAACTAAGTAACAAATAACTTAAGTAAAGTTAGTTTTTGAAAATAAATTCCATGTTTTTAGTTTAATGGAATTTTTTTTGTCAACAGGATCAAGTTGTCACCCTGTATTTCTTTCGATTTTAATTTTATTTTAATGTTGCTTCTTTATCTTTATAAATTCTACTTGGCTGTTGTAACAATCAATACATAATCTTTAGCTAAATGCAATTAGTTTGTATAAATTTTAATTTTTTTCCAAACTCTTGTTTAATTATGTTTGATTCATTCGAATTTGGGTTTTCCATTTTTTCCTATGGTTGTGTCCTTATACATTACAATTTATTTATAATATTATTAATCACAATTAATTTATAAAATAACTATCTTTACTAAAATAATTGGTTAGACTATACTTGAGGGTACCCCTTGAAATCTCGCCAAGTTTGTCGCCAAGCTAGGCGATGTTGTTCTATTTATGGTAACACTAAAAGTTATTCTGAAATCCATTCACGGTTCTGATTGGTTTAGATTCTGATTGGTTTTCTTCTCAGGATAAATTTAAGCAATATCTGTAGGTGCTAATAGAGAATTCTGTGTACCTCAAAATGAGGATATTCCAGCAAAATAAAGTGAGTACATTTTTTTCATGAGCTTATTGCATTATTTTTGAAATTTCAATTTGTTTTGGCCACCATTACTGTTTGCACAGCATTCCGCGCGAACAGGATTGGCGCCAAACAAAAATTGCCAATCTCGCCAAGGGGGACCCTCAAATATATTTATACCAAATAATTATATGATATGACTATTATCTTTTCTAAAACTTGAGTAAGTTTTTGTTTATCTATTCAAGCCCATTTTAATGCTAATTACATGATTGTATTGCCTATGAATATACGTTTTACATCGCACATGTAAGTCATATTATTCTGAAAACCATAAAATTTAATATGTTTACCTGTGTGTTATAAATACTTCAAATGCTCATCTAGAAAAAGTAAAAAGTATTTAAATAATTTGTGTAAATGGATTACCTTTCTTTTAATTATCTTATATATTTAAAACAATCTGCATAGTTTATTGTATTTAATTTTTTGCATTCCACTGAAAATGTTTAGAAGTTACCGTATTTCTTTAGATAAATATTGTTAGGAAAATAAATTTATTTTGCGGCTGGAGTCACGTTCATCAAAAGAAGATTTTGAGGAAAGTGTATTCGAATATCATCCAGAGCACGCTGCAAAAGAATTTTCCGATTCTTATCCCGTCTTTCCTTTCTTCTTGCACTTATGTATAAGTAGGTTCTTAAGATTTCTCTTGAATGGCCGTCTTTTCTGTTCCCATAGAAGAGAAAAATACTTTTCTTTTTCCTATATAGAGCGATTTCTTTAAAATAGAGATATCTTGTCTCATTTAATAAAGATACTTCTACTTTTTAGAATGCCTCTGACAATCTAAAGTATGAAAATCAACTGTAAGCGTGTATATGGGCTAAATAAATTTATATAATTGTTTAAAGCTTATAATTTATTGAAAAAATTTTGTAATTATACATATTATTTGAAAAGTTATATGGAAAAGAAAAAACTTTATGAAATTAATTAGATATCAATGACTAAAATAAATAATTGCAAAGATTTAATTTTTTTGTTTTGAATTATTTAAATAAGAAATTGTTGTGAATTAATTTAAAATATTTGAAGTTGATATGTAAACTTATGGTTGATTCTATAATGCACCCATTAAGCGTTTATAATTAAATTATGTAAGAATTATTTTATGACTTTATTTTTGTTTTAAAAATAATTTATTATTCGTGTGAAAAAACTAAAATACATTTATATCTATAGCAAGTCAATAATTCTACGTAAATTGCATTAAAATATTTAACATAGTAAGGTAAAACTAAAATCGGGAAAGAAGAAACTATTTTGTACCAAAATGCTTTCAATAATTTCGTAGAAAATGTCATAAAAACAAATTTGTTTCATTAAGCACTCATTCATTCCAAAAAAAAATTATTTTAATCATAAAATATTAACGATTATGTAATGACAATATAAAAAACAAATTTTTGCCTAATAAACTAACACTAAAGTTATTTTATTAATATGAAAATATTATTCTAAAAATTAAAGTCACAATACCTAAAAAAGTAAGTACATACTAAAGTGATTACAATAGATATCTTTAAAAATCTAACCATTTTTCATTTCAAATATCAGAATCTTGCTAATAGCAGATTATCTGAAATAACAGAAATATATTTAAATAATACAAAATTTGTATTATTTATTCATATTATTGAAGATATACAAAGCTGATCGAGGAAAATTTGAGAAATAGTTTTCAATAATCTGAAACCATCTGAAATACCAGAAATATATTTAAATAATACAAAATTGTATTATTTATTCATATTATTGAAGATACACAAAGCTGATAGAGGAAAATTTGAGAAATAGTTTTCAATAATCTGAAACCATCTGATATACCAGAAATATATTTAAATAATACAAAATTTGTATTACTTATTCATATTATTGAAGATATACAAAGCTGATAGAGGAAAATTTGAGAAATAATTTTCAATAATCTGTTGTCCAGAACACGCTGTCACAATGCGCATTTTGCTAATCGAAATCCGTAAGCGGAAATTGAAGCAAAGTTTAAATCATTTGCATTATTTGATGCGTGGTGTAATTTTCAATAATCCTTGACGCGTGCCATAATTCAGCATTTATCAGTCATCCCGTGTCACGCCGGCAAATTTAATCTGACAGACTAAAGGGCGTGATTGACAACTACGCCAGCAAAACGACAACACGAAAGGAAGACTTTTTAGAACACCGTTTTGAGGCTTCAAAACAGTTTTTAACGTCACATCAAGGGAAAAAAGTTGTTCCTTGGAACTTATTTTTATTTTCTCTTTTGAGTATAAGCAAGCATCCTCTCGATAACGTACTTTCACACGAGCTATCAATTTTATATCATGATAGGTTTGTGGATGGAGGAGGAGGTGACCATTTTATAAGATTTCGTGACAGGGCCTTTTAAAGCAGTAGCCCTATTTACTACAAAGTAAAAGTTTACGAGTCTCTGAGTTTACAGCTTTCAAATGCTAAACATATTTGAAAAGCGCCATTTTTGATTTTGTAAGAAAAGACTTATTTAGAACTGTTTTTGCTACCTTTGCTGTTCATATAAAAAATAGTAGCATTTTTTTTATACATATCACGAGTTTTGTAGCTATATTTTTAGAATTCTACATAAGAATTTTAAGTTTATATGTTTATTCATTTTTCAAAAAAATAATTTAAATACATGTAAAATAAATTCATTTTTATTTGATAAATATTTTCGTATATAATGATTTAAATAAAAAATATAAAAAAAAACATTTGGCAACAATATGAAAAACAGGAAAAAAATTATTATGATTTGTTTTCTTTGGAAAAAAACAGTGAGTTACGGAAGAAATTAATAAGACATAATGTTTTTTTTTCCAACGGCGGGCACACTTGGTTGACGAACCCTATGCCACAACAAGGCCAGAGAGTGCTACTCATTTGTCGTTACCCAGTGGGCACTTGTGAACCAAGTCATGGAAGCGAATAGCGTTACCCGCGTCATACCACCACAAATCCGCTTATAGGGCGGACCACATTCATACAACAACACAGAAGAACGGACAAAAAGAACAGAGAAAGAAAGAAACATCCATGCCCGAACCGGGATTCGAACCCAGGACCTCAGACACTCTAACCACTAGACGAGTTGTTCGGCATTATAATAAGACATAATGTAATTTAATTAAAACGTTTCTTGATTTGCTTATAAGACTACTTCTTAATTCAAAGATGTATGGCTGAGTTTACATATTATATTTATAACCATAAATATATTTACTGAAAAATTGTTTGAATTAATTATTTAATAAGTTTACAAATCAGTGTGAGTTTACAGATTTCAAATGCTGAATTTTTAACTTTGAAAGGGAAGACTAGTTTAAACTATTTTTACTAGCTTTGCAACTCAAATAAAAATAATAGCCTTTTTTCATACACGTCTTTTAAATTGTTAATTAGATTAGTAATTTTGAGATAAAAAAAGAAAAACTTTACCATTATGCCATATTATTCTTCATTCTTAAATAACATGCAGTGCATATTCTTCTCCCAATAACTACTCTGGATATGAGGAAATTGTATTAAGAACACGTTGTCTGTTGTTAAATTTTATAACGAATCTAATCTATAAAAATTATTTTATAAAATTTGCTTTAATTCAAAGTTTTTAAAACATTAGATAGAATTTTGTGCCAAAGGAGTTTTTGCTATCTAAGTGAATATTTTATATTAAAAAATAGCTACTTTAAGTGATAGAGTATTACAATTGAATAGTTTGATTTGCTGTTTTGTTGAATAATTTGATTGATAGTTTTGGCTTTACAACCGCCTTTTCCGTACACTGCCCTACATTGAAAATGCAACACCAAGAGGGGATTTCTAGAATGTGATGAAACTCGACAAGTGGAGAGAGACAGCAACGAATAAAAAGAGATCAGTATTTCGAAAGGATATGATTATACACAGCGAGAGTAAAGTTGAGTCAGTAGGTTGTAGAACCACCGTGGACGGCGATACTCGAAGCAACACATCTAGATATAGATTCGATAAAAGTACGGGTGACATTCTGAGGAATGAATCTTCATTCCTTGTCAACCATTTGCTAAAGTGTCTTCAGAAGGAGGCAGAAGCAGGGTCTTCAAGCGTCGTCCATTCACATCTCAAACGGGTTCGATTCGTGAGACATCTGGTGAGCACTTGGGAAAAGAAAGCAACTATACACCTTACAGGCCATGTTGGCTGATGCGAGTAATGTGCAGTTGGGCGTTATTCCGCTGATAAAAGCCATTGGAAACTCCCTGACTGTACATACATAAGAGATGGGAGTGAACCCCGTTCTGTACCAATCGGTTATCGGGTTTTAGTCCACTCATCACCATCGTGAGCAAGTAGCACCTTCCAGGGGTTAAACGGTTGTCCCCAAAGTATTCCGTCACCCAGCATGCTGTTCAAAATGAAAGATTTAAAATGATGGTGCCTTAAATCCTTATATTGGGTCTCGCAGTATCCAAAACATTACAGTTCTGTATCAGACAGGGATGACAACATAAGGATGAATGATTGAAATTTAAAAAAAAGTATTTAAAGATAGGAATATTTTAAAAAAGTATAAATAAATGAGACAATGAAAAGTTATAAACAAATGGAGAATGAAACTATTTTGTGGCTGCAAAGTCCTTGATTCTGTGATTGGTAGGGGAAAAACAGTCATTTCAATTTTGAAGTCTCTAACTAAAAGTTCAAGTTTGCTTAAACTTAGGAGGTTAAAGGTCTAAATCTGATAAATCGTCTGGTGACCTGATAGAAGGAGGATTCCTGTCCTTGCACAGATCGAGACCTTTTTCTGTGAGGAGCTTAGCGTATTTTTTCTTGTGGTGAGCTGATCGAAGACAGAATCGAAGAAAATCGGTGTAGTTAAGGTTATGAGGACATATGAGATAATGCTGTGCGGTGTAGCTGCATTCTGTAATGTAGTAACCTCCTGACTGTAGTAGAGCGTCATCGGCTGTAGCACATCATCCACGTAAGGTTGGGTGTTATAGTGCGAAATGATGGTGACCTGGAACCGTAAGCCTCCCCAAACATGATGCCACGTTGTCACGTGGTGTGGCGTTCTACAATTGCTGCATTATTGAACCTGTCTCTACGTGACCTCCACACTCGCACGTAGAGCTTATTACTGAAGAAACTGAAGAGTGATTCATCTGAAAAGACGATACGTTGCCACACCGTCGTCCACATTGTTCAAATCTGGCATCATTTAATACAATGGTATCTATGCTGTAGGGTCAGTGGCAGTCTTGTTGGCTGACCAATGAGTGCAGGTCACTGGCAACCAATCGACGACAAATGGTTCTGCTCAATATCGGAACATTCAGAGTGTCCTGCACGTGCTGAAAAATTTCGATAAATGGGTTTGCGGAGCCATAATTGCTTCCTTTTCCATTCGTCGATCCACCACGTCACTCTTGCTGCACCGGAAACCCACAAACGTTCCACAGTTTCTTGTTACAACCACCTTCGTCACAGCCAGAACCTGATGTTAATGATTCCAAGTGTCTGTCAACTGCAATTTGCTGTAAGGACCAACCTGACATTCTCAGTGCGATTGCCATGCCCATCGTAAACTCGTCTGCCTACTGTAACTACTCCATCGATGATGGTCCTGCATTCTCTGCAATTACAGACGTCTTTTGCTACAAGAATAAACTTTCAACGATTATTTTCGAAGCAGTAAAAATGGCGCAAATATTGCCCTCGTTGCCATTTCTTCACCTCATATCTTACCTTGCGTTGCACATTTCACATTGTTTGCATAACTGGGTAAGAAGCGTCTACCTTGAAATTTGCATAATTTTCTAACCACTTGGTCTTGGTGTTGCATTTTCAATATCAAGCAATGTATATCCGCTCAAGATCTACAGATTAAAGTGAATCATAAACTAATACCAATATTCCACGCCTTTGTTGGTGTCCATCTCATGAACTGATGAAATTAAATACAAATTATTAAAAATTATATTACCTAATTATATTTCTATTTTAAGATAAAAAAATTTATTATTTGATTTCATATGCCAACACAGAGTTTGCTTTTTTTCTTGTGAAAGCATACTTTTCTAATAAAAAAGGTGCAATTTTAAACTCGTAAAAAATATACTGACTAATTGCTTTAGACTGCTTACCAACTTACTTTTAATTTTATTGAAATTAATTAGAATTAGTTAGTTTAAACTATTAGCAATGCAAAATAAATTATTGAATTCAGCATTGAAGGCTATGTTAGGATCATACTTTTTTCTTTTGGTCAATTAAAGGTTTAATTTTGATTTTATTTGCCATGTCTATGACAGTCGTATCAAATAAAGCCGTAAGTTCTTATAATGGCTACAACATTTTTTCCAATGTTTCCAGCATATATAAGTCGACCAATAATGACAAAATTCCTCTGTCATGTTTTGTTCAAAGCCTGGTAATAATTTTCGAAATTAAAATCTATTGTTATCCACATTACAAAGCGGGTGTTTTGTTGGAATTAAAAAGTTAAAAGGGAATTAGTCGATATTTTTTTTACCTAAACAATTCCAAACCTAGCAACTGACGGAAAAACATACATTTAAATAGAAAACATTTCAATTCTGCAATGTGTAAGCTTATTGCAATACGAAATATGACTTTATTATAAAGCATCCTATATCTTCCAAAAATGTGCCCACTAAACAGGGAATTGCATATATTAATTTATATGTTCATATATGAAACATTTATATTTTTTCAGAAAACGCCTCTGTTTCAAATGGTATGTCATTAGTTATTATTTACAACATATTATTTGTTACTTAATAGTAAATTCCTAACATATTGTGCGCAAGAGCGAAGATATAATTATATTTTCTTAAAGATATCTTCCATTCTAAAACTAGCTATTTATTTAGCAAAGTCAAATATCATAACCTCACAATGAATTACAGTTATTATTGTATGAAATTCAATATATTTTAATAACACCTGACTCATTAATGTATTTACTATAAATTTTGAAATAAAAGATCTATGCATTTAGAAAAAAAAACAATTCAATTATTTAAATGCATAAACAGAGCATTTTTTAATATCTGTATCTATATATGCACAAATTGTTTTAAACTCAACTGATATAATTATTATCATTAATTGCATAGAAATTTCTACAAGCTGTTAATTATATAGAAATTAATATGTATTGTATAATTTGCATATATTAAATTCATATTTTGATACATATTGTTGATAAACATATTATAATACTCAGAACCAAACAGAAAATATTTTGCAAAAAAATATTTTGTTTGTTATTTTTAAAACTGATGAATGAATTATGGTGAAATATGATTTGTTTTATTAGTAATGCAACAAATAAAATTTTCAATAAATTTGCAAAGTGAAAATTATAGCATCTATAATGTCATTCGAATATGTCCATTAAATTACGTATTATATAAATTATCGGATACTTGCATGTATATATATATATATATATATATATATATATATATATATATATATATATATATATATATATATATATATATATATATATATATATATATATATATATATATATATATATATATATATATATATATATATATATATGTATATATATATATATATATATATATATATATATATATATATATATATATATATATATATATATATATATATATATATATATATATATATATATATATATATATATATATATATATATATATATATATATATATATATATATATATATATATATATATATATATATATATATATATATATATATATATATATATATATATATATATATATATATATATATATATATATATATATATATATATATATATATATATATATATATATATATATATATATATATATATATATATATATAGAGAGAGAGAGAGAGAGAGAGAGAGAGAGAGATGTATGTATATATATACATATATATGTATATATATATATATATATATATATATATATATATATATGTATGTATGTATATATATATATTTATATATATGTGTGTGTATGTATGTATATAACATGTACTTATTCAGACTTACACATCGTACAGCTGAGATGTATATCAATGGAATCCCTTATCGCAAGTTTATGTTATCACGTATCATAGTTACACTTCAATCATATTCTCCTATTACACGTCGACAGTCACTTAATTGGGATGTCGCGGTTACAACAACCTGTTTGTGTGTTATGGAATATTCCTGAGCCGCGGGGGACTCCCTGCCGGAATGTTTCAGGAAAATTAGTAGAGCATCTCACTAATGCAAGTGATTGAAGCAGCGAAACTAGAAATATTCATTAACAAAGTTTTGGCTAAATGCTACCAGGAACATGTCTCTGTACGAAGCATATTAGTTCACGAAGTTGAATTTTCATGTCATGAAATATGTATAATAAAGATTTGATGATATTAGTAAAATGGACGAAAGTTATGGTTCAATAGTGTTTGTGTACTAAAATATAATGCTAGATAAAATGAGATTAAGCTTTACTTATTAAGTTCTTCATAGACAATCGTAATCTGATCTTCTTTTTATTTAACTATAATTTTAAGTGTATTTTATAAAAATAAATGTATCCAGAAGAATAAATATATCCCGTTCATTGATTTTTATCAGTATTTACATAAATTGTTAAAAATATATAGAGATAATAATTGTTTCAATTTTTAAACATCAGATAAAATTTTTATTCATTTTATAAATTTGTTAATTTGCTAACTAGAAAAATAAACACTGATTTATTTATGACGTAAAATAGTTTGCATGATTTCTTAAAGGCCATGTTATGTATTGCTTTAAAAATGGAATTGAATCTGCCAATTTAGATCTGCATTTTAATTCTTAAAAATATCTAAATAACAAATTGACTATTTATTGTTTGGCAATAAATTGCAAACGCAATTTTTATATAATAACGGCTAAAATTGTTGACATTTATAGTTTTATAATAATTAATAGAGTCATAAAAATTCTGTTATTTTATTATAAGGATAAACAATAGTGTCAACGAAATTATATTTTTATTTTAAATAAAAAATAAAATTGTCACTTATACTTGAGTTAATAATAATAATAATAAATATGTTATATATATATATATATATATATATATATATATATATATATATATATATATATATATAATAAGTTAGTTAAATTGTATAAAGATTCGTCTATTTAAAGAATAATTTTTGCGCAAATAATATGAAAAAAATGTTTTTTTATAATTTCGTTTTCTCCAAAATGATAAACATTAACTTTGTCTCCTTACGTTAAAAAGTTATTTCGTTTTCCAAAGTGATAGCTATTATTTTCATTCCTTTTTTATTTTATTTCCAATAACTATTTATGATTCTCATCTCTCATTTATAGTTTCTGACTATAATTTATAGTTTATTTTTATCATTTTTTAAAATTTAATTCATTACAATATTTAATACAAATATTGATATTTTTATATTTTTAGAGAAATAAGATAACATTTAATAAAGCAATAAATAAAATTATAATTATACAGTAAACAATCACTTAAATTTGTATATATATATATGAATTTAATTTATAAAAATATAATTTAAAAATAATGTGAATCTCAAACGCTTCCACACTGTTTAAAATGTTTTCGTAAGACAGATATGGCTGACTTGAAAGTCTGCACTTTTTACGTATCCTGATAAAATAAAAACATTCGTTTTTATCCCGCCGCTTAGATTTTAGGACACTAAATACGTTATTATGTTTTCTATCGAGACAGGTTTCAAAGACGTGATCTTATTGCTTTGGATAAGGTCTCGTGTCTTGACCTATCAAGAAACAAAATTTAACAACACCCACTTCAAAGTGCGGTGTTTTATGTCGATAGATTTTTTTGACGACCGCTGGGTTTGTATATATCCATAAGCGTCAGTTATATAAAAATGGTTGGGTGGATATTTTAGAAAATACATATTTTCTTCTTTTTTTAAGCTACATCCAATCTTTTCAATACAAGACCTTTTTTCTGTCATTTATTTTTGTTTTCATTGCTCAGAACACTTGTAAGGAGAATATTGATTATGACCAAATTCATGTCCTTAATGTTTTTTTAGTGAAATACTGTTTTTTGAATTGATTAATATAAGCATTGTTTTATTTTGTTTAGAAAAAAAGTATTGAATAATAAAAATTTTCAAATAAATAACTACTCTACAAGATCAAAAATATTACCTTTAAATTTTATAGACTTGATATTTAAATGTTTTACGGTTTTTATAAAAATAAAAAATAAGAAATTAGTAAACTATATTTCTTAACAAAGTATTTTGAAATAAAATCCATCTGCCTACCTTTATAGCTGTAGAATAAATGAAGTAAATCTTCCAATAATGTAAATTATTTGATAATTATTAGCTAATTTTTTTTTAGCAGAATTGGATACAAATAATGGAAAATCCTCAGGATTTAGTAGAAAATTTCAAAGACACATCTAACTATAAACATATTTGCAATATGGTTAAAAAGAATCATTCAAGATAATTTAAGATCATCAAAAAACTAGGAATTTTTTAACATAAGTTACTTAACTGTTTTCTATAAATTAAAATGAAGCTTCATTTCGATGATTTTCACACATTCTTTCACAGTTAAAATTCCTCATTCTTCAGGAAATTTCATCAAGTATATTTTTTCATATGAAATGCTAAGCATTTTTGCATTTATAAATAAAAATTCTAAAACATTAGGAGCGTTGAATTATTCTCAAAAAAAGGATAACTCTTTAAAGTGATTATTACAAAACATTTTTTCATAGGAGTTTGATTTTGATATAAAAAATAGAAATTTATGAATAACATTCTAATAACGTAAAATAAAACTTGTACAAGTAAAAATATTTTTTGAAACACTCTAATCAACATATTCAATTAGAATTTTTGTTTTTTGTATTTCAGAAATTAGTTTCTATATTGTTTTATGGATGCATTAAATAGATTTGAATGTTCTTTTTTTCTAAAAATTAAAATGTTATGCTATCTTTACTTTAAAATTTCACCACAAATAATGGTTGTAAATTGAATGTATATTCTGCATTATGAATATTAATTATTCAAGAATAATCAATAATTTAAATATAGATGATATTTTTCTAATCAACATAATTGCAGTTTATAAAATACTAAGAATCAACTTTTCGTAAGGTCAGTTTAATAGCTTCTTTTCATTGGCCATTGTTGCAGTCTATGGAAGATCATGTGAGAACATGTTAATGATTTCTTTCAAGTATACCAAAGGCATTAATTCAAAAGAGGCTACAATAGATGAAAGATTAACAGTCTTATATTTAAATGAGATCTTCTGTTGAACATTTCAGATTCAAGATTAAAGTGTTATTCTCCTTTAATTGAAATAAAAGTAAATTTTACAAATATAATAGCTTATTTTGAAGTATAAATAAATCTTTTGAGCAAAATTTGAGTTAACGTTAAAACAGTAATACATTTTAAATGCATTAATAATGCCATAGAAATCGGAATGAAAAGCAGATTAGCATTTTTTATGTTCTTAAATATTTTAACATGAAATTTTATTTAAAATGTAATAAAATTATCATGAATACGGTTTGAATATAAGATATTATATTTTATACATTTATATCTATGTTGTTATTAAAATTTAATTTTAAAATATGTCACAACAAAATTTATAAATTTATATTTTAAACTTTTTCTAGTTTTTTTACAATGCTAAATGTTTAAACTAAGATTCTTAATTAAGTTATTGAAGTAAAATACATGTTTTACATTTAAAATATGTTTAAACTAAGATTCTTAATTAAGTTATTGAAGTAAAATACATGTTTTACATTTAAAATATAAGAAAATAGTTGTTTTCTTAAAAATTTAATTTGGAAATATGTCACAACAAAATTTTTAAATTAATATTTTAAACTTTTCCTAGTTTCTTTACAATGCTAAATGCTCAAACTAAGACTCTTAATTAAGTTATTGAAGTAAAATACATGTTTTACATTTAAAATATAAGAAAATAGTTGATTTTTTTTTAAAATTTAATTTGGAAATATGTCACAACAAAATTTTTAAATTTATATTTTAAACTTTTTCTAGTTTCTTTTACAAAGCTAAATGTTTAAACTAAGACTCTTAATTAAGTTATTGAAGTAAAATACATGTTTTATATTTAAAATATAAGAAAATAGTATTTTTTTTAAAAATTAAATTTGGAAATATGTCACAACAAAATTTTTAAATTTATATTTTAAACTTTTTCTAGTTTTTTTACAATGCTAAATGTTTAAACTAAGATTCTTAATTAAGTTATTGAAGTAAAATACATGTTTTACATTTAAAATATAAGAAAACAGTTGTTTTTTTTTAAAATTTAATTTGGAAATTTGTCACAACAAAATTTTTAAATTTATATTTTAAACTTTTTCTAGTTTTTTTTACAATGCTAAATATTTAAACTAAGATTCTTAATTAAGTTATTGAAGTAAAATACGTGTTTTACATTTAAAATATAAGAAAATAGTTGTTTTTGAAACTAACCTACTTAATTTAAAGTCTTTTAATATACTTAAAAATAGAAATAAAAAAAGAAATTTATAAATACTAAAAGGGAATATTAACTTAAAATATCCGGAATTAAATACATCCATTATAACGTATTACATATTGAATAACAATATTTTCAGATTACTTCATGCCCTAAAAATATAACAGCTCGAATAAAACTCTGAATGCTGTTTTAATTTCATATAAACACTAGTAAGTGAATTTCGTTTCTCTTTTAAATTAACATTTTCTTTTCGAAAATTCTAGAACGAAAATGAAGTTTTCTAATGCATCTACTTTAAGAATAATATGAGTAACAACTTTGTTCCTGTTAATCCACATTGATTCAGGTATAATTTGGAACGCGCGAAATTCCTAATAAGTTTTAACTTATTTCAGTTTACTTCGTATTGTCACAAGTGAAACTTGTTACATTGCATTAAAATAATTCAATATTTAAAAATTAATTAATAAACAATTTTAAAAGTATAAAGTCTAAATTTTCAAAAAAACTTAAAGTTGAACAAATAATTTCCAAATATATTGCAACCTTACACTTTATTAAATCACTTAAAATCCTGTAAAAAAGAAAATCCTGTAAAAGGAATATATTTGATCCCATGAGTACATTTAAAATTTTAAAATGTTCTAAACTTCCATATTAAATATGCATATTAGTGCTGCTTTTAAGAATTTGAAATACAAATATAAAAAAACAAACAATTACTGGAAAGTAAATTTGACTCTGCAAGCTTTGGTGTATATTTTGATTGCATAATTTAAATATTTAATTACATTCAGAGGATTTGATTTCGAGAAAAAGCTCTCCATTTAGATATTGCCAGAAATTAAAAGCACAAAATTTTATATGTGAATAGTTCTTGCATTTGAGTATCGTGAGAGGTGCAATTAATTCACGTGAAATTCTACGCTTCTAATCTAAGCTTTTTCGTTTGATTTCTTAATACGCACATGAATTTGTATCATGAAACATGAACTTATATCATGAACGAAAACATATTCGTTCAAATTATGTTGCTCTGTTGTAGTAAATCAATATCACCACTGTTGAAAAAAATTGAATATTTTTCACAAAATAGTAAAGGTCAAAAAATTAAAAGAATAGAAATTATGTATGTATTTATACACCTTTGGTTCTACTGTTATGAAAATCTGTAATCATTACAATCAAAAGAGGACAGCGAACCATCACGACTTTCCAGCAATTCACTTAATGACAGGCATCTTGTAAGCACCCCGAACTGATGGATCAACATTACAAACTATTTCTTAACATTTTCAGTCTGATACGCATCATTCGCTGCATGCTCATACCCTTCGATGTCGTTTACAGTTGAGTAAAATGCCCGCAAGCTCTTTTTACCCCTGAAGCAAACCATAGGTATTTGCGTTGCTAGTGGCTCCATGATCGATCGAAATCGAAAATATTGGATTGATGCAAGGGAACGACATTGTATTTACTGACAATTTTCACTCCAGTTTACAAAATCATGATTATTGGATTCGAGTCCGGAGACACATTGGAGAAACTGCACACGACTAGTTATGCATCGCAACACTTGTCTTGTACAAAACATCACTATTTATGGTGATATTGGATTTTACTCCCGCATTCTTCTAGTACGCTTCGCTGGCACATTGAACCGCCCTCACATTTCTGTGTATTTACATTTGAGAGGTGTTGGTGTCCGTGATCAACTGATTATCTTCCGTGCTTTCCATCAGCCACATTCTGACAAGATAATGCTTAACCACACGAGACACGCAAGTTTCAAGAGTTTTTCTTTATCATTCAGATTGAATTTCACTCTTGGATTGCTTGTATCCCTAATAGTTCAGTTCACACAGAAACTGGCACAGAAATTTGGCACACGATATACCCTCAACTCTTCGTACCTACGAGCACAATTGTTTGTTGATATTGGCAGCAATAGATGATAAAAGGATCCTATTGGAGAAATGAAGGTTCTGTAAATACTAGGTTAATTCCAGGTTGGATCCTAGTTCATGATTGTTCCCTATCCATCATGCTATTGTCTCTTCCGTGGATAACGTCAATGTTTAAGGTACATGGTTGAAGTGGTATCACGCTGACATTAGCATTAAAGTTATCTACTTTCAAACGAACCACATCAGTACATCCTTACTTCTCTCTAGGATCAGAAGATTATGACATTCGTAAACAGAGTTATTTAGATCAACAGTTTTATTTAACAATTTTTCACATAAAGATTGTCACTGCTTTGAAATGACAGAGTGCTATTTTCTAGAACAAGTCGTTTAACTACATTTCGAAAACGCAAAGTTATATTGATTTCATCCAGCGACTAATGTTATTATCCTCTATATTATGATATCCGGAGTTCATTTTCAACAAAATAATGCAGGTATCAATGTCTCACATATTCGTGGAGTGAGATACTATAAATAATATTCTTCTTTTTCTTGTAACTTAAATAATCTCAAGTGTTTGACGCTAAATTCAATATTCCCAAAATATCACAGATACCGAGCAAGTAATGATTGTTTGCCAAACTAAATCACAAGTTTACACTTGTAAAATTTACTACTCTTGATCAAAATTTGACCAGAGCAAGAACAAGATCTTTTCCTACCAATTTGATTCTATTTAGGTTTAATCTCTGGCATACAGAGCGCTGTCAGTGCGGTGAACCTGAAACCATAGATCATATTTTCCTAAACTGTCCTTTATACGAACATCTGACGAACCAATTACAAAAGAAATTAAGAATAGGAGCATTATCATTCTCTTTGATGTTTGATTTATCTACAAATCCGGAAATTAAAATTCTTGCTTGTTGTGAATTTCTACGCCTGTCCAACAGACTCTAATCTTAATGAAAAATGAAAGTTTTAACATCAAAATCCTTGAACTATCCTCTATCACAAATTTTATAAATCAGAATTTTCTGCTCATATCAAGACAACTCTCTTATTGTTCCGACTTCAATCGACTTGACTTTAATATTAGTCAATTGAATATAAATTTTCTTCAAAAACCTTCTTCAATGAGAGCTACAAGCATCTTAGCATAAAACTCCAAAAGTGTCTGCCATAACCTACTTACCTACCTTATCCAAATATGTAACAACATGCATCGTTCAGAACGGTTCATACACACCAACTATTTATTTGAATATTCCAAATACTTACTGAAATTGTCAATGATGCACTTGTTCTCATTTGATGGGTCTTATATTTATCAAGGTTTCATTTCTTTACTTATGAGCTGTACAGAGCAAAGTCAAAATTGAAAAAGTAGGTCATCAGTTTGTGCCATCTATTGGAGAAATTTAGAATAAAGTCGTGCTTTCACCTTCATGGTGCTCTGGTTAAATGAAAGGATAACCCTACTGACTTAAATTCGCATAGCCCTCGGTATCCTTGGTTTATCCAAGTGTCATATGTAACAGAGCAACAACAATGGATTATTAAATTTCAAGGAAAAGATAAACCTTCAATTTTCTTGAGAACCATTTTCATTCTAAAAAGGAAATGTGTGTGTTCTTTTCTATTATATTTATATTATTTTGCTGTTGCATTAAAATTTTATCTAATAATGTTTACTTAATACTTTCTTAAAGTAAAAAAACACGTCAGCTTTTTTATAGTTCTATTTAATTTGTTGCATTATATATATATATAATGAAACTATTTGACAAAATGCATTTATTTGCATTTTTAACAACTTAGAATCGTTATTGTAAAAAATACTAAGAATACATTCCTTATGATTTAATAATAATTCTAAATGAATGAAATTTTAAAAGAAAACAGTAGAAGCTATCATGAACAATAATTACGATAAAAGGGTAAGAATCAAATTATCAGAACAGAAATTGTTAGGTCTTCTCAATTGTAGGTTTTCAGAAAAGATGGAACTATAGTCTATTTATTTTCTTAGATCCAACTGTAATTGCAAGATTCATTTAATGCCACATCTTTATCGGAAGATGAAGTATAAAGAATACACAGAAGTACTTATTTCATTAATCTAGATATCTTTGGAATTATTTCGATTATTTTTGATATTGTTACCAAAAATTTATTTTATTACTAGAAAAGTGGCAAATGGATAATTATGTTATAATAACTTAGAATACTATTTTTAGAATTGAAAAGAAAATGTTTCCAAGAATTTAAAGAAAATTCAAAAGGACAAAAAAGTTTTAAAGGAAAGAGATAACAAGTATTATAATATCTATTAAAATTTTCCGATATAGTAATAAAGAAAAGTAATAACAATATTTTTGAACAATATATATAATATTTATTTATGACAACTTGCATTGTCAAAAATTTGATGACATTCTATAAATGATGAATAAACAGAATATTGTATCTGAATTTAAGTGATTCAGATATTGTGTTAATACCCAAAGAATAAAACCAATGAGAAAAAGGGACTTGTGAATTATTTATATGTGATATGTATGCCTAAAGAATTCAGTATAGTCTTTTATATTTTTATAGGTTTTATGCCTTCAAATTAAAATCCCGTTTCTTAATAAAAACCAACTTATTCATTCTTATTACACACTGTAAATAAAGTAACAGTTATAACGTTGAAATGTTCCAAAAGTGAAACATAAAAAGTAATTTTATTGTGCTATAAATGAATGATAATTTTGTGTTGACATATCAAGGAAAAAATAGACATAATAAGAATCACTAATCATAGATACTTTAATCCCTAAATAAAATTCATATTTTTAAAACAATTAATTATATAATATTTTAATAATTTTTTAAAGAAAATATCCAACATTAATTGTAAACTATTTTAAGGAAAATTAGTGACTAGTATAACATTTAGAAAATAAATGTAAATAAGGATATTTAGAAATAATTAAAGAGAGCTTATATATATATTTTAAGATTTTTACTATTTGTAGATAACAATTTTGGGAATATCCTGTATGTGTTTCATTCATTCTTGTAAGTTTAAGTGTACTGTTGTTCTTTTTGTATGTTTTTAAAATTTTGAGTTTTGAAGAGAAATATGTAATGGGGCTAAAGAGTAAATTATTCAAATTAAAAGTTTTACAAAAATGAAAAGTCTCAAAATATGTATAGTTTCATCAACAAATAAAAATAAACTGAAACGCATTCAAACTGCAAATGAGTATTCTAATTCAAGATAATTAAGCAACTCAAATTAAATCATTATATTTGCATTTTTGTGGCAATTATACAATATAGATTACTGTTCAAATTAAAAAAAAATTTGGCCATTGAGTTGAATTTCAGAGGAGAATTAGTTGAAAGTAAAATTAATAATTAAAAAAAGAAATTGTTGCTTGTTGAATACTAAGTATGGGCTTCTTATTAAAAATCAACTGGTTGTAACTAGCAGAGAAACAGTGCTAACAGTGCGAGTAGCAAAATTTACAATTCGTTGGCAAGCATACCTCACCAATTTTCTGCTTTTTTGCAGCATTCAGTTAAATTCAAACAAGCACAAACAGTTAAACATTATTGTGCATAGATGATAAAATAAGAGGGTGGTTTTGAAGGAGACTAGAAACAAGTAAATTGGTTGTGAAAATTCAATGATATATTGTTGTATCAGCATACTAGCTCTGCGATGGGCTTTACCAGTTAGATTGACTCAGGTGGATGGTGATTTTGAAGGACACTAGAAATAAGTTAAATTGGCTTTGAAAATTCAATGATATATTGTTGCACCAGCATACTAGCTCTGCGTTGAGCTTTACTAGTTAGATTGATTCAGGTGGATGGTGATTTTGAGGGTTATTTTGAAGGAGACTAAAATAAGTTAAATTGGCTGTGAAAATTCAATGATATATTGTTGCACCAGCATACTAGCTCTGCGTTGAGCTTTACTAGTTAGATTGATTCAGGTGGATGGTGATTTTGAGGGTTATTTTGAAGGAGACTAAAATAAGTTAAATTGGCTGTGAAAATTCAATGATATATTGTTGCACCAGCATACTAGCTCTGCGTTGAGCTTTACTAGTTAGATTGATTCAGGTGGATGGTGATTTTGAGGGTTATTTTGAAGGAGACTAAAATAAGTTAAATTGGCTGTGAAAATTCAATGATATATTGTTGCACCAGCATACTAGCTCTGCGTTGAGCTTTACTAGTTAGATTGATTCAGGTGGATGGTGATTTTGAGGGTTATTTTGAAGGAGACTAAAATAAGTTAAATTGGCTGTGAAAATTCAATGATATATTGTTGCACCAGCATACTAGCTCTGCGTTGAGCTTTACTAGTTAGATTGATTCAGGTGGATGGTGATTTTGAGGGTTATTTTGAAGGAGACTAAAATAAGTTAAATTGGCTGTGAAAATTCAATGATATATTGTTGCACCAGCATACTAGCTCTGCGTTGAGCTTTACTAGTTAGATTGATTCAGGTGGATGGTGATTTTGAGGGTTATTTTGAAGGAGACTAAAATAAGTTAAATTGGCTGTGAAAATTCAATGATATATTGTTGCACCAGCATACTAGCTCTGCGTTGAGATTTACTAGTTAGATTGACTCAGGTGGATGGTGATTTTGAGGGTTATTTTGAAGGAGACTAAAAATAAGTTAAATTGGCTGTGAAAATTCAATGATATATTGTTGCTCCAGCATACTAGCTCTGCGTTGGGCTTTACCAGTTAGATTGACTCAGGTGAATGGAGTCTTTGTGAATTTACATCAGGGCTCAAGCAAAAGACTCCAATTACTTGGCATACAACCCACAAAGGTTTAATTTTTCTTGAAAGATATTGAGATCATGACATATATTTAGCATGCCTCAACCGTCTTTAGTGAACAGATCTTTGTTTAAGACGAATTCTGAACTCACCCCAATAATGAGAACGACACCCTAACCAACCAGGCCACTGCTGCCTTGAAAGTTCAGTGTAAACTCTAGCAATCATAACATTTTCGGGATGCCTGATTCGGTGAGGCAGCACTTGCATGAAATCTAGGCAGTATCATGAAAGCCAAAAGGATAACTTTTGTAGACCAATCGATGTGCAAAGAATATGTTATAGCTTCTTAATTTTCTTTTTGATTCTGTAGGGAGCTGTAGATTCTTGGGAATTTATGTGGAAATAATCTGCAATAATTTATATATTTTCATGAATATTTTTAGATACCATATACTTGAAATTTGGTTTCCTGTGGTTCAAGCCAGATTTCACATGTTCTCTCTCTCTATGTAACCCAACAGCCCATGTAGGCCAAGACCTACATCACCCATCTCTTTTTTCTTGATTGAGAGACCCTGGAGTGTGAAGTATATGTCCCAATTAGGTGGTCAGCACAACGCAAAACCCCCAATGTTTAGTTCCCAAGCATGCTTGGTACTCAGTTTATCAACCCAATGAAGGGATGGAAAGCTGAGACGACCTTGCCCAGCCGAGGATCGAACCTCGGACTCGGGAGCATAAAAAGCTACCACTAAGCCACCGGGCTTCGATTTCAAATGTAACAGTTTTCAAAAATAATTATGTAAAAGATTTGTTTTTATCATCCTCTCTTCTGCGAGTAGAAGAGTCCATTAAACTTTGTATAAACTTTAATCTGCAAGGTATGAAAATACCTTGCAGATTAAAATTTGTGTTGCATGTTGTACTAAGTCATCGTTTGTTTCATACTGCAATAAATCATATTCTTTTAAACTTCATTAAAAATTTATTGGTATTTCATGAAAAAGCCGACTAAAACTGAAAATTTTCTTAGATTTCTACGCTAGTGGAAGACTAAATGAAAATTATAACAATGTTTTAAAAAATTAATTTTTATAACCTATTATTTCTTCAATTTTTTTTCCTAAATTTATTTCTTATTTAAGGAATAAAAACGAATTCGGTATTTGAAACAATCTAATCGAAGAATTACTCAAGTAGTTTTAAAATAGTTATAAATTTTAAACGGGGAATACCTTAGAATAATTTTATTGATAAATATGTAAAAAACAATACCGTTAAAATATTTCTGTACCATTTTCCCTGTTTTTAGATTATTTTTATGAATTTTCTTGCATTCAGGGAAATAGTAGTCACGTGAGGCATTCAACTGAAACATTGCAAAGGGACTGTGATGGGGAAAAACTATTCAAAGGCACGCGCAATCTTAAGGATTTGTCCCTATTTTCAGGAAATCAGTTTCCCTGGATCGAATGGCTTGGAAGTTTACTTAGCAGGCCACAATTTTCCACAATACGATTTCTGGCGATTCTGTTTCCTCTTTTGCGTAGAATCAAAACTATTTGACGTACAAAGATAAGGAAAGTTGTTTATTTCAAAAAAGTGTTTTGTTTTGTTTTTTTATTTTGGAATTAAAACTATTTGTATATCTAACTATCTTATATATATCAGAATTTTTCGTTAATTGATAAGTTAAAATAAGTAATCGTTTTTTAATAAGTAATTTTATTATGAATTCTTCGATAAATAATTCTCTTTTTGATGAGTAACTCTTCTTAAATCTTAATATTTTTTCCTAAGCACTTTTATCCATTCGAGGATTTATAGGTTAAAATATAAGAATACATTTTTGAGAATAATATTCTTTTGAAAATATTTTAATTTCAGAGCAATTTTTTGTTTCTTTTTCTTATTTATCGCGACATGCAATTAAATTAAAGCCATTCACTTTATTTGATAAAAGAACTCAAATTAATTTAGCATTTCTTTATATTTTCAAATTAGAAAAATGAAATTACAAATTACAGTAATTTTATACTAAAAAACTCGTTTGTTTTTCGATATTACTTTTTATTAATTCAAATACGTATAGTCTCAAATATCATTTAAAGTTTTAAAAATAATGCTTTTTTGAAAAAAATGGATTTTTTGTTAGTTTACTTCAGTTAAGTTACATTCAAAATCTATTTAAATTTGTTGATGTTAACCTTATCTGTTGATGTTTACCTTTAATTATATCTAAAAATTTTAATCAAATCAGTTAGTCATACTTGCAATAGATACAATCTTCTAGAATTTAAAGTTTATTAATATTTTTGAATAATTAAATTACTCTTTAAATTATTAAAAATAGAAAAGTATTTGTTGATAGATATTATAACGACTGTATTCAATAAGTTTAAAAGTTAATATCCAAATCAGTGTGCTTTAAATTGTAAGAATAGGCACGTAGTTAGGTAATAGTAACTCATAAAAGATGTGAAATCTATGTTGGGGCTAGAGCATGTCTGCAACCACAGCAATTAAATATAAAACTTTAATCTATTATTTGTTTTTTGAATCATAATTTTTACGCAGAATAAAAATAGAAAAGTATATGTTGATAGATATGACGACTGTATTAAATAAGTTTAAAAGTTAATATCCAAATCAGTGTGCTTTAAATTGTAAGAATAGGCACGTAGTTAGGTAATAGTAACTCATAAACTAGTAACTCATAAAAGATGTGAAATCTATGTTGGAGCTAGAGCATGTCTGCAACCACAGCAATTAAATATGAAATGTTAATTTATTATTTGATATTTGAATCATAATTTGTATGCAGAGTAAAAATAGAAAATTATATGTTGATAGATATTATAACGACTATATTCAAAAAATTTAAAGTTAATATCCAAATCAGTGTGCTTTAAATTGTAAGAATAGGCACGTAGTTAGGTAATAGTAACTCATAAACTAGTAACTCATAAAAGATGTGAAATCTATGTTGGAGCTAGAGCATGTCTGCAACCACAGCAATTAAATATGAAATGTTAATTTATTATTTGATATTTGAATCATAATTTGTATGCAGAGTAAAAATAGAAAATTATATGTTGATAGATATTATAACGACTGTATTCAAAAAATTTAAAGTTAATATCCAAATCAGTGTGCTTTAAATTGTAAGAATAGGCACGTAGTTAGGTAATAGTAACTCATAAACTAGTAACTCATAAAAGATGTGAAATCTATGTTGGAGCTAGAGCATGTCTGCAACCACAGCAATTAAATATGAAATGTTAATTTATTATTTGATATTTGAATCATAATTTGTATGCAGAGTAAAAATAGAAAATTATATGTTGATAGATATTATAACGACTGTATTCAAAAAACTTAAAAGTTAATATCCAAATCAGTGTGCTTTAAATTGTAAGACTAGGCACGTGGTATGGTAATAGTAACTCATAAAAGATGTGAAATCTATGTTGGGGCTAAAGCATGTCTGCAACCACAGCAATTAAATATAAAATGTTAATTTATTATTTGATATTTGAATCATAATTTGTATGCAGAGTAAAAATAGAAAATTATATGTTGACAGATATTATAACGACTGTATTCAATAAGTTTAAAAGTTAATATCCAAATCAGCGTGCTTTAAATTGTAAGAATAGGCACGTGGTATAGTAACAGTAACTCATAAAAGATGTGAAATCTATGTTGCGGCTAAAGCATGTCTGCAACCACAGCAATTAAATATAAAATGTTAATTTATTATTTGATATTTGAATCATAATTTGTATGCAGAATAAAAATAGAAAATTATATGTTGACAGATATTATAACGACTGTATTCAATAAGTTTAAAAGTTAATATCCAAATCTGCGTGCTTTAAATTGTAAGAATAGGCACGTGGTATAGTAACAGTAACTCATAAAAGATGTGAAATCTATGTTGGGGCTAAAGCATGTCTGCAACCACAGCAATTAAATATAAAATGTTAATTTATTATTTGATATTTGAATCATAATTTGTATGCAGAGTAAAAATAGAAAATTATATGTTGATAGATATTATAACGACTGTATTCAAAAAACTTAAAAGTTAATATCCAAATCAGTGTGCTTTAAATTGTAAGACTAGGCACGTTGTATGGTAATAGTAACTCATAAAAGATGTGAAATCTATGTTGGGGCAAGAGCGTGTCTGCAACTACAGCTGTAAGCGATTTAATGCGGCTGCTTGGTAACTTACTCCTTAAGCACCTGACTTCCTATCTCAACTTCCTCTTAGGTCAACAGCGGACAGCAAGGTGAATCCACCCCTTTGAATACGTGAGTCTATCACAGGAAATCAAAGCAGAACACCTTCGTTAGGCAATCACTGGTTCCCGCGTGATTAGGTGGTCTGCCTTCAGTGCATGGATAAGGGATTCCAGAGGCATTTAACTTAATGCATGAATTAACGTCATACACCATATTATTTGATGGTGTACGAGACGAGACGAAATCTCGTAAGCTAAAAATGATACTTAATAATATAAATGGAAAAATAATTGCATTATATTTAGGACATCAATAAATAATGTTGTAAATCAACGTACTTTTAAATTACAGTCAAAGTTTATTTCGTTCATAGATTCAATAGTGAAATACTTCTTTCAACTTTTCTTATTATAAAATACTTACAATTATGAAGAGATATTCGTTGACTTTAATGCATGTTTGTTTAATATAGTTTAATAAATGAATTTTCATTTGCATGGTCAAAACAAATCTCATTTTACATTTGCTGGACTAATTTCAGCGTCTTTAACACAGCAAATTTCGTGTGCAAATTTTTTAAGTTAACTATCTTAAGAAAAATAATTCACCACTGAAAATGTTATGTTAATACTTTGATTATTTGATGTTATATTTCTGTGCAAATATACTCATTCTGATTTGAAACGATATTTTGCAATATTTAATTATTTAATTTTTATGTAGACATAAACCTACTTTATCATCACTTAGAAACAGCTCGTTAGCATACTATTTTAAGTTGAATTTCATAAAATAGATATTTTTTAATGAGACATAGTTAGGAATTTTATATAAATTTAAATGCTTATAGTTAATAGAAATTAAGAATAAGTGCTTTGAGCTGAAAAGTAAAGTTAGTTGATGAAGAAAGCCAACGCAGCGTCCAAAAATAAAAACATATAATGAAATAACGATGATTAATATGAAGGCTTTTATTTTATGGATTGAAATCTGATTATCATTTATCTATTAACCGTCAATTCAACAGCTTAGATTTGATTCAAACCTCAGGGGTATATGAGTAATGATTCGGAACAAGATTTAAGATGTATTCAATCTTAGTCAAATTGCCCATAACTTGTAAAAAAGTAACATTAGAGAAAAAATCAAATAAATGCACGAGAAAACAATAGAAATTTAAAGATTAATTTTGCTAGTGTTTGATTCTCATTATGTGTTACTAGCATATTTTGTAAAATCGTCAAATTTTATAAAATGCACAAATTCTTGTAAAGTAATTTTTTGTATTAATAAAAATAAAATAAAATTTTAATGGTAACTTACTTAGTAATTTGATTGTAACTTAAAAACTAACTTACTTAGTAAGTTAATAGTAATTATAAATATTACTAAAGTTATTATAAGAATTACTAAAATTAATAATAATAAACTAAAACTAAAATTAAAATTAATATTTATAAGAATTACTAAAATTAAGAGTAATTATAAGAATTACTATATGAATTCAAAAAAATATCATGAAGTAAACATCTAAATGCTATATTAAGAGTTACTCTTATTTATATATTAACGTATATGCAATATTTTTAGCTGAAGTAGTTATGAAAAGAATTTATTTCGGAATCATTTGCGTGCGCTGCTTATGAAAAATGCACATGTGCTCATTATAAATATACATAAGGTAAATAAATTTGTAAATTTATCAACTTAATATGTATATATATATATATATATATATATATATATATATATATATATATATATATATATATATATATATATATATATATATATATATATATATATATATATATATATATATATATATATATATATATATATATATATATATATATATATATATATATATATATATATATATATATATATATATATATATATATATATATATATATATATATATATATATATATATATATATTATATATATATATATATATATATATATATATTTATATATATATAATATATATATATATATATATATATATATATATATATATATTATATATATATATATATATATATATATACATATATATACATGTATATATATATATATATATATATATATATATATATATATATATATATATATATATATATATATATATATATATATATATATATATATATATATATTTAAAAAACCTCACTTCTTAGTTAGTTTACTTAATGTTTATTACATAAAAATATTTTAACTATTTATGTATTTTTAACACTTTCAGAAAGTTAAGTAATTAACTATAAATCAAAGTTAAATAATAAATATATTGCACATTTATGAATGCTAAAAAGTGTACAAGATAAAAAATTTTTGCTAGTGCAAAATATAGTCTGTGTTCTTTTAGTATGATTACATAAGTAAATAAAATGTTAGATGAAGATGACCTTCACGTAATGGTAGAAACTATTCTGAATAAAAAATGCTTGGGATTTCTTGTCAGAGAAACATTGCTAGATTTCAGCCTTCTGATTGCCAACAATACGTGCGCACCTGGACCCCAATCAAGACTCGCCTTCAACCAATCCGAAGAAATATTTTCTTATATGTTGTGTGATTATCATCTTCTTTTCACGTTTGCTTATGAAATCTCACATAACCGTGATATTTGAACAATGGCTCTTCTCAGAAATCATTTTGTAGTGTAGAATATGACAAAGATTCAGTATTTTGGTACATAAATTTGGTTATCGGACTGTAAATTACATTAGTTTTATCAATATTTCTCTGGAATTATTTCCTACTACACAGATGCTATTTTTAAATTATTTAAAGTGTAACTGCATTGTATACTAAGAAAAATTTTGTTATGATACTTTTATTAGATTATGATGAATGACAGCATAATAAATAGGAAATAATGTCATTCATAAGTTACAGGAAAATTAATTTTAGTTTTTGAGGACAATTATTCTAAAAACTTTTGTGTCTGAAAATTTTTATCAAATATTATGTTGTTAACATTCTATTTTGAAATTTTAAAACGAAGTGGTTGATCAAAAATGTACGAATGATCAGAAATATATTATCCATTCTCATTACTAGGCAAATAGGAAAATAATGAAACAAATTAATTAGATATTTTGGAAAATAGATATAAAAGAATATTTTAAAATGCATTGACCAATCATACTATGTTATGGGAATCGTTTTTTTAATGAGTAATCCTAGAATTTTCCTTCGAAAATTCGATCAAAGCAAACAATATTGACTGTAGCTTCAGTGGTATAAATGTACTTTAATGCTGTTGTTGTTGTCGTGTGCCAGCTAGGCTGGCAATATAAGGTGCGCGGCTCCACGTTTCCAACTGAACCCTATTTTGGTGTGGAATCCGAATTCTTCAGTACACACATGCCATAGGTACCCGTTTATAGGGTAGACACAACCATTCACACCTCATTCATACAAGGAAAGGACAAAGATGGGATAGACAGAGAGAGAAAGTACATCCATGCCCGAACCGGGATTCAAACCCAGGACCTCCTTGTCTGCAGTCAGGTACGCTGACCACTAGACAAGTTGGGTGGCAAAGTACTTTAATAAGACATTGATAAAAAAGATAATAAGAAGTATAATAAGAAATTCCTTAAATTGAATCATTATTTAAGAAATAATGTACTTTCATGGGTAAGGTATTCACAAGTCAGGAAGTCTTAGGAACAACAAAGGGAATTACAGAGAAATAATCACAAAATAAATATATTCTTCGATTAATATGAAACAGAAATATTAGTCACTTAATTTTAAAGAAAATAGAAAGTGTCATCTAACATTTAACGGATTTATTTGAAACTTTATTTTCATATCACCATAGAATGGTTTTACTCTAACAATATTTTATAAAATAGAAACAATTCCTTCAATAAGAGTATTTAAAAAATGTGTGGATATGTAATCCAAAAACTAAAGTGTTTACTAATGGAGTAAACTCTAACAACACAAAACATTTAGCCCCTTTAATCTTTGTGATATAAAATGCCTTAATATAAGTAGATCTTATTAATTTTTAAAGACAACACAAAATAAAGATTTATACATTGTATACTGTATGGAACTAAAAAATAGAAGAGTTCTGCGAAGTATTTCAGAAAATTGAAAAACTGTTCTAGTTGTCTTGTGAAAATAAGAAATTGAAATTTGTTGATGTTTTAAAATCTTGGTTTATAATTGTAATTTGCCTGATAAAGCTTGTTTCATTTAATAAAGTATTACAGAAATTGCCGACCAACTTGTCAAGTGGTCAGCTTGCCTGACTACGGATAAGGAGATCCTGGGTTTGAATCCCGGCTCGGGCATGAATGTACTTTCTCTCTCTATCTATCCTGTCTTTGTCCTTTCCATGTATGAATGGGCTGTGAATGGTTACCTACCCTATTAACGGGTACCTATGGAATGTGTGTACTGAGGAAGTCGGACTCCACACCAAAATATGATTCAGTTGGAAAAGTGGAGCAGTGCACCCCAAATTGTCAGCCTAGCTGGCACACGACAACAACAACAACATTACAGAAATTTGTATAAAAATATCACTAAATTTTAAAACAAAATAAAAAAATAAAATCAAAATATCATGAAATGATTATCTTAAAATTTAACAAATTTACGAAATAGTATTATTTTAAGTTACATTAAATTTAACTAATTTATATATTTTAAATTATATTAAATTTAATAAATAGTTATATTAAATTTAACATTATTTATATATTTTAAGTTTTTAAATAAATGTTCTATATTAAAACAAAATAAATTCTAATACAAGCTGACCGATGGATAAGTAGTTTGCATTCCTCACTCCGGAGCTGTGGGTCCTGGGTTCAAACCCCGGTTTGGGCATGAATGTTATTTTCTTTCTGTGTTTTTCTGTCCCTTCTTCTGTGACGATGTATGAATGTGGTCTACCCTGTAAACGGGATTCTGTTGGTATAGCGCAGGCAACGCTACTCACCTCCGTGACTTGGTTCACAGGTGCCCGCTGGGTAACGACAAATGAGTAGCAATTTCCGGCCTTGTTGTGACATAGAGTTCAGTCACCCAAGTGTCCACCGTTGGAAAAAAATATCATATGATTATTATAAATCATCATCATTTTATAGCATTAAATTGTTAACATTAAAAATATATTAAGTAAAGACAATTTTTTATTTTAATTCTGATTAAAAATATTTACTGTGCTAATTATTTTTACTCTTTCTTTGAGAAATTTATTTTTATGATATGTTTGAAGAATGATATTTTGTTCATCAATTATTTCCTTTTTAACTACGTACAATTACTTAATTCGTAGTTTTAAATTTGATTTTCAAGTTTACTTCTTCGTAAAATATTAATTTAATCTTGTAATCAGTGTAAAATTAAATCGCTTTTTTTGAATACCTGCAATATAATAATTTTTTGTTGTTGTTGTGGTCGTGTGCCAGCCAGGCTGGAAATATGGGGTGCGCTGCTTCACTTTTCCAACTGAACCCTATTTGAGTGTGGAGTCCGACTTCCTCAGTACACACATGCCATATGGACCCGTTTATAGGGTTGGCAACCATTCATTCCACATTCATACAAGGAAAGGACAAAGACAGGATAGATACAGAGAGAGTAAGTACATCTATGCCCAAACCGGGATTCAAACCCAGGACCTCCCTATCAGTAATCAGGCACTCTGACCACTAGACAAGGTGGGCGGCTCCCTTATATATCCCGGATAGGGTATCCGCAGTCAGACAGCCGAGCTGGCAGCCGAATGATTAGCGCTCTTGCCTTCGGTTCAACAGTTCGTGGGTTCGAATCCCACCTTGGGCATGGATGTTTGTAGTGGTTCGGAATCCACTTTAAGCCGTAAGTCCCGGTTTAATTAGCCCTCGTGTGCAAAAAATGACCGTTGAGCGACAAACAAACCAACCAAACCGCAGTCAGACACGCTGACCACTAGACAAGTTGGGCTGCATAATAAGTTTTTACCTGCAATAAATAATTTTCTTTCATCATTAGGTTCTCCAACAAAAAATTTCTTTAATAATTCCACTTTTATTTAAAGAACGAGTTGAATAGGAGTGCTATAGATATCACTAAATACAAATGTCCCCCAAATCTACATTCCAAGCAACGAGCTTACATAAAAGTGTCATTTAAAATGATTTCTTTTCTATTTGCTGAAACAAAAAGCTGGTGAGGGAGATTCTCAGAGGCGTTAGTAATGTGCTGCAGACGGAGAAAAAATCCCTTCCATTTTTCCCTACTGTGCTTTGATGATTTTCTCTCCTCCACGCAAGAGTTGTTTTCCCCCTCATATTAAAATAGTCCCTTTCAATCGAAGCATTCGTAGTGGAATAATTTTTGAAGAAAGAAATACATTTTTTGCTGCTTTCAATTTATTAACTTTTTCTACTTAACGGGTAGCAGTTCTTTTTCTTTCGTATTTTTATTCTTTTCTCCAGTTTAATCATTCTCTGGAAAAATGGTTTAATGTCTGGTGTGGAATGTAAATGTAATTGATGAGTGCCATTGTTTAACTGAATAAGTTTTATTATTTAATTTCTTTTAAGAGATTTAGATTTTGATACAAGTAAGAAGGAGATAAATTTTAAGATTTGTTAACCATTCACATATCTTTTGTAACTGTTAAAATGAAAAAAACATTATAAACTATTTTCGCCATTAATAGTTCAATATTGAAGTAAAACTGATTTTGTGTTATTTACATAAAAAAATCACAATACTTTTTTAATTTCACAATATACTGTATTACATTTTAGTAAATTTTCAATTGATTTCGATTATCTTTTATAGTTAATTTGTCACTAACAATTTAAGTACTGTAGTTGTTACTAATGACACTTCGACAAGACAAGCTTGCTATGCCTTGGCTATGCGAATTTAAGTCGATTGGGGGTGTCTTTCGTTTAATCAGAGCACCATGAAGGCGAAAGTACGACTTTTGCTCTTTAAATCTTCCGATAGATGGCACCACCAGAGGATCCACTACCTCAAATTTGACTTTGATCTGAAGGGGGAGTAAATTTCTCAACACCATTGCACCCATGGTAACTGCTCAATGACCGACCACAGGACTTACGATTCCACAGATTTAACGAGCACCTATATAGCATGTACTCGCTGGGTCTTTGGCGGCATTGAGAAACGAACCCCACCCTTCGGGATGGAATACCAATACCCTAACCACTAGGCTACCACGACCCATTGAAGTACAGAAAGATACAAGCTTATATGATATTTAATGACAGTTGGTGCTTAAAGAAGATTTTAATTATACCAAAATTAATTGTAAAATTTTCTTACGTTTGTCTTTTCGATGAAAAAATTCTTACATGAAATCACATTCAGAAACGATAATTTAAATGCATTATTCTAAACCATCAGGCTTTCTTCTTCTTAAAAAAACAATCGATATTGGTCAATGTTTCAATTTTGTATATTATATTTAAGTCATTTTTGTGGTTTCTACAATAATGTTAACAGTAAAGTAAAAAGATGGTTCTCAAAAATTCAAGATGGTTCTCAAAATCCCAGTTAAAGTATGGAACTAAAAAAATATTTTGATTACTACCACATATCAAATAAATATTTTAGTTCCATTTTCAGAAATTAAAAACCATTTAATATAGTAAAGTGTATATCTTAGAAATATCGATCCATCAATCAAAAGCAAATATTTTTATTTTATGAATAGTTTTCCATACTGTTTAGTGGGTAATTTATCATATTATCATTTTCGAGTATGATATAATCTACAACATAGCTATTTATTGTTTTGCTTAGGATTTTCAAATTAAAGTAGATATTTAACAACTGTAATCACATGATGCTTGTTCTGCTTCAATATTCAGTTAAAAAAACATTTTTTGTTCCATTGTTAATATATTAAATACAAAAAAATCAAACATTCGTAGTGCTCAAGACATTTCGAAATGATGTCACGATTTATGCTACACTGGAATTGTGACATCATTTAATTATTTTACTTCATAATTTTTCTGCCACAATTTTCACTGAAAAAATTTACATTTTAATTTTGGAGAAGCTGTTGTTTTATTATTCATTCAAATTGAAAAAATGTACTAATTGAATTGGGAAATAAAATTACGGTTGCACAGTTACACAGTCAATTTTTAATTAAATGGTT
>JAJQOW010001162.1:37500-60958 GCA_037975125.1 Latrodectus hesperus
CAAATCAGTTTCTGCTGCCTCGGGAAAGCAGATCTCCCGAAACACTGTTGCCAGGCGTTTGAGGGGAGGAGGACTATACGCCCGCAGACCTGTTGTGCGTGTCTCATTGACCAGACAGCCCCGTACTGCCCATTTGCAATGGTGTCGTGAGAATCGTAATTGGACTGAACAGGACTGGGCATGTGTACTACTTTCAGATGAGAGTAGGCTCAGTCTGTCATCGGATTTTAGAAGCCAACTGATTGGCGCGAGAGGGGTACTGCTTATCACCAAGAAAATATCCAGGAAAGGGACCGATATCCAACATGCAGTGTCATGGTGTGGGCTGGTATCATGATCAATGGCCGCACGCCTCTACATGTGGTTGCGAATGGGACTATGACGAGCCAACGATACATTAATGAAGTTCTACTTCCTCTTATTCGTCTCGTCTGTGGTGCTGTCGGTGTTAAATTTGTTTTTATGGACGAAAACGCAACATGTCATCGAACACTCGCTGTTCAGGATTGTCGAGACAGCGAGAGTATTCAACGCCTCGCATGGCCATCACGATCTCCAGATCTAAACCCCATTGAAAATGTGTGGGATGCTTTGGGGTGGCAAGTTGCTGGTCGAAACTATCCTCTGTCGAACAAGAACACCCTCATCCGTGCACTCCCAGAGGAATGGGATAAATTGCCTCAACAGCTGCTAGATAATGTTGTGCAAAATATGATACGATGTGTGGAATGTTGCATCACACTCCACGTTGGACATATCCCGTAGTGATACCTTTCTTCAAGGTGCCTGCTGACTTTTAGATGCATTGTTCCATTTTTCCGTATGCAGCATCAAATGAACATATTTTTTTTCAGATGTTTCACAGTTTTTGTACTTTCCAGAACAATAAATATTCTTTATTCTTATGTCTGAACAGTGTGGCAACTATATTTTATCCTACTAGGCCTCATACCTCGTTTAATATTATGCTACATTGCAATTTGTGATCCGTCCTTTGCAATTATCCAGCAGTGTATAAACTAGAATATTAAGATATGAAAATCAGATTTGGAATATATAATAATACAATTTTATTCGTTAATGACTATTTTGTTTTAAGTTCATAATTTATTTTCTAGCGTTTAATTATCTTGGAAAACAATTAAAGCATTTGACACTAACAGAAAAAAATATATAAAAGCACACACAAATAGAAAACCAGCAACATATTTCTTCTTATAAAAAAATTAAATGGTCACAAAGAAAATTTATACTCTTCGTCATAGCTAAGATATAACCTACTAAATTACATTATTTGTTTGTTGTCCAAATATCCATTTTGTTATACAAGAGCTAATTTAATTTGGACTATACTTAACAGCAATTGCATCACTGCAAAAAAAGTTAGTATAAAGGATGAAACCTGTTACAGTAGAAAGACAGGAAACTAAATAACAAGCTGCTTTCGCATCATTGTATAGTCAAATCAAGGACTTTATTATTATTTATGAACAATTTTATTTTGTCCAACATCTAGAATTCTTAATATATATATTAAATGCTCTGAATAAATCTAAGCCTGTACAAGATTGATCTAACTATTTCCAATTTCTCCTCATTTATTTTTTATGATATTAATATCTGTTTTCCTGTCATTTAAATCCCTAATATTAAATTTTGCAGAACAAATCATATAATCATTCATAAGTATAGTTGCAATAGTCATATCAGAATGTGATAAAATTTCAGATTTTATCTTTGATAAATGAAATGCAAGTTCGCATATTGAAAATCATTGATTTAGGCAATGCAGTAGTGCAACGCATTCAAAATTAAAATAATATATTATTCTGTCTGCATATTATGAGATACATGAATGATGTATATATATATATATATATATATATATATATATATATATATATATATATATATATATATATATATATATATATATATATATATATAATGAACAATCTGAATTAATTATATCATAGAAACCCTCTATTTAAAATTACTTACTCATTAATACTCAATATTCACCTTAAAATGCAACCATTTCTGTTTCACTACAGGCAAACTGAAAAGGTTGTTGTAAATAATTTCTTACTAGTTCAGTGCAGTGAAAACAACTTTACTTTTTGTTCTTTCACTCTTTAATATATCAGATGTATTGCTGTTATCTATTATTCAAATTTCATTTAGTTTTTTACTACTAATGCTTAAGCTGAGAAATAATTTAAATTAATTGGAAAAGTCATTTATTTGAATAAATAATTACAAATGCCATGAGATTTTCGTGTTTGTATGTGTATAAACATGAGATGTGAATATCAACTAAAAACTAAATATGAAATTCATTTCTTTCATTGCATGTGATTGGTCAATATCACTTTGAGATCCTGAAAAATACATGCAAGGAAAGTATACATGCAAGGAAAACAACAATCAAGCTAAGAAAAAAATTGAGAAATACGTTTAAGAATCTTTAATTAATCAGAATTTTTATTTCCACATCATTGCTCCCATAAAAGAGAAATTATGACCACGTGACGCGACAGGGAGCCACTCAAAGAGGGAATTGGTGCAGCTTGATTAAATAAATAAATTCTGCGCAGAGGCAGCTGTCTGACTCACTTCATTTCACTTCAGATCATAGCAGTTTTCTAAAACGGATTGGAACAGTTCTTTTGTATTTTTTTGTTCATTCTATAAAAAGCCAGGCTGAAGTTTTTACTGAGAAACGTGTGCAATGCAGGCCAGTTAATTCAATTGTTCTCTGGAAGTTTCTAAGCTTGTGTTTTTACGCTATCCAGCGTTTTTGTTTTCCTCTTTATTACATAAGAAGTTGAGCACCAAAAGTTTGTTTATTCTATTTTTTTTGTTATTTTTTACAAAGGTTTTTTTTCTTCAGCATTTCTTGTTTTATTTTTTGCTTCATAGATATAAATGAGCAAGTAAGAAAAAAGACATTGCGCCATTACACTGGACTGTTGAATTAATCGCAAAGACGTTGCGGTAGAGCTGACATTGCCTGCTTGTAAACACGTGACGTTTTAGTTTAGATTTCAATTTGTATTTCTTTTTTAAAGCAGAAACAAGATTTTTTTTAAAAAAATCAATATTGACATCAGCTTATTTTAAATATAACTTTATTTTTTATTCAGTTCATTATTTTTGCTTTAAACCTAATTAATCAATTGATATTTAATCTTTTAGCATGAGCAAACTGCCATATATTTTATAATGCCACATGTAATTTAATTTTTTTTATTCTAAATGTTTGTAACTTTTTCATATAAACGATGAAAGTTTAGTTTAGTTATAACTATTAATAAATTCAAAGATATAAATAAAAATTAAACTTCTTTTACTTTTTAAGAACTTAATCCAATATATGACAATGTACAAATTTCTCTTTTATAAATAATTTAATAAGTTTTTAATTAGGTGCAATTTGAAAGGAACGTCACAAAATTACGGAATATAATAAGTTATATACATTTTATCTTTTATATTTAGAGTATGAGTTTGAACAACCACTATATATCTCGATATCTATATCTATATCTATCTATCTATCTATATATCTATCTATCTATCTATATATATATATATATATATATATATATATATATATATATATATATATATATATATATATATATATATATATATATATATATATATATATATATATATATATAGAAATGTATGTATATATATATATATATATATATATATATATATATATATATATATATATAGAAATGTATGTATATATATATATATATATATATATATATATATATATATATATATATATATATATAGTGATTGTTTTAATTATATTTTACTAATAAATATATTATTTAGTATTATTATAATTATGGGCTTTTTACGCTCAATGGCTAAGCGTTTAAACTATAATAATTTGAAATATTATTTCAAATTAAATTATTGATATATGAAATGTTAGAAATATTAACAATTATGATGAAAAAATAAAAATGATCGTCATTCTTTAAATATTAAGTTGGAAATTAAATTAAAAACGCGTTAAGTTGTAAACGCGTGAATTGTAAACGCGTGATAAATTTTTTTAATAAAATTGGTTTTGTTATTGGACTTTTAGATAAAACATTTAAGCATGCATTTTATGGACAAATTTTATTTTCATATCAGAGGAAATATATTTCATATCTCGTCTATAAGAACTTATATATATTATGTTACTTTTTAAAATAAAATGTTTAAACTGGAAGTGAGAGTATCATTATGTGAAATTTACATACAAATCAATATACAGGGTGATTATAAAAAAACTTTGCCAACATCTGCACTTCTAGCGTCCATTCTATTTAACCGATCAAGATGATACTTCAAATATAGTTCTTTTGAGATATGCGCTCGAGATTCTGTGAATGGCAACACAGTGGCCCTCGCGGTTACAGTTATAGTGACAGAAACTCGAAATTTTCGAATGGCAACGTCTACTTTTTACCATCGCAAAATGTTCAGCTTATGCAAAAACCCTAAATAGCGTTGAAACGGTACCGATATGTCTAAAAACGGACGTGTTCTGCAAACACAAAAAAGAGTTCTGAAAACCGGCCAATAAAACACGATCTGGGCGCACGCAATAAATTTGCATGTGACAGAGTCAAGAAACCAATCACAGAACGCCGGTCGCCAGATATTCAGCGTAGGAAACCTATAAAATACCAAGCGGGTATGCGAAGTCGTCGTTCGGGAACTCGCACATGCCGACGATATGAGTCTTCCTAGGAAAGTTCGCGGTGAATTGATCAAACTCTATTACCAAAATGGGATGAACGCTGCGGAAGCCTTGCGTGTGTATCGCCGCAATCACCGACAACGACGCGGCCCATGTACTCTGCAAGCTCTGCGTGATTTAGTGCGGAAATTCGAAGATACAGGCTGCACCTGTGACAAACAGCGCTCCGGACGGCCAACTGTTTCTGAGGACGTTGTCATGGAAGTGCACCATACAGTGACTGCAGGACACACAGAAACCGCAAGAGGCATAGCGCGCGTGTTGGATATTCCGAACTCAACGGTCCGCAAGCTCTTGCGCTCGGTACTTCACATGTTTCCCTATCGGTTCCAGCGCGTCCAGATGTTGGAGCCGGGTGACCCACAACAACGTCTGGACTTCGCAAATGCATTTTTGTTACGATATGATGCGGATAACGACTGGCCACTTCGCATACTATGGACGGACGAGGCGCATTTCACCTTAAATAGCAGCATTAACACAAAGAATTGTGTGCACTGGGGAGAGACGAATCCTCATGCTGTGGCGCCAGTACCATTATTTGACGTCAAAGTGACTGCGTGGTGCGGCATTACAGCTACATTTGTTCTGGACCCGTTCTTTGAGGAAACGACCCCGACTGGCCCTGCAACATGTTCTGTAACGGGCCCTCGGTATGCAGCCATGCTGAAAAATTATGTCTTACTGGAGTTGCGTCGGCTGAATGCACTCAATGACATTGTTTGGATGCAAGATGGCGCACCTCCACATATAGCGAGGTCAGTTAAAAGGCTCCTGGATCAGCATTTTGGTGATCGCATCATCTCACGCTTTTATCCTTTTCCGTGGCCTGCGCGATCCCCAGATCTGACGCCTATGGATTTCTGGTTTTGGGGCTATCTCAAATCCAGAGTTTATCTGTGCAATCCTCAAACATTGTCGGACTTAAAGGATTCTATACGGCGTGAGATTGGAAACATCCCTCGTGCCATGTTGCGTGCAGCGACATTGTCCACCGTCTCCCGCATGAAATGCGTAATTGCCTGTGATGGCACTCATGTGGAAAATGTTTGAAATTAATAAAGATTTTTTTTTCTCTATGTGTTCTCATCATTGAGCAGTGTCTTGTCTCTGTCGTATGCATTATTCCTCCGTGCGCCTTGTAGAACTGTTTGTATGTGTATAACACGTCGGTTTTCGGACATATCGGTACCGTTTCAACGCTATTTAGGGTTTTCGCATGTGCTGAACATTTTGCGATGGTAAAAAGTAGGCGTTGCTATTCGAAAATTTCGAGTTTCTGTCACTATAACTGTAACCGCGAGGGCCACTGTGTTGCCATTCACAGAATCTCGAGCGCATATCTCAAAAGAACTATATTTAAAGTATCATCTTGATCGGTTAAATAGAATGGACGCTAGAAGTGCAGATGTTGGCAAAGTTTTTTTATAATCACCCTGTATATAAGAGTTGTTAATGATCAGTTTACGTGTAAATTTAATCATACAAACAGGTAATCCCTTGCTAAAATTTTATTGTAATATGCAGATATATATTTGTATAAGATATGAGAGAAAGTTCCATAATACACAATTTCTGTTTGACATCTGGTAATTTCGTTCAACAAATGGTTTTGTTCATGAAGAAATTAAGTATAGTGAAGCTCAAAGTTATCCTATATTATAGGCTTAATTGTAAGCCTTAACGGGACTTCATTATGAAAGTGGAGGATCCAATCAACGGATTATTTTACATATTCTTTTAAGTTTCATTGTTTCAAAATTTTTACCCATAACAAAGATGTGTCCTTGTGGCAGAACCCCACAGAAACTCTCCAAATCGTTTTCTGCCACAGTTAAACAATGGAAGTGAGATGTTGCTTTTTTTCTTACTTTATGTGTATATATCAAAGTTGCACTTTAGATTTTTTTGGTTATATGAGAATATGGCTCATTATCAAAGGAGAGACTTATCCAAAATTATTCCCTTGTAGGTGTTCAAATGTTTTAAAACAATCTTTATTTTTTAGGCAATCCAATTACAGGCGTCAAACATTCTAACATTTGATATTACAACAAAGAATATATTTTCAAAGATCTAACTTAATGAGAGTTTGAAAAATCAAAAATGAAAAAGGTTATTTAGAAGCAATGTTCGTACTGCTACATTTGTGTGCACTTAATTCATGACAGAACTCCTTTCTAATCAACTGATAGTTTATAAAAAAAGTGGTCCGATGGCCTTGCTAAGGATGCATCATCGCTGCCTCTTGGTTCTGCTGATCCGCTGACTTTCCAGGAAATCTTCTCTGGGAGTAGGGCTCTTGCCAACTCATCTTGGAAAATTCCGCCGTCTCATCCTTGGTACTGTGGCTCTGATCCTGGGAGATCTTTGAGTTTTGACAGTGAAAGACGTGATCAGACTGCCTTGTTTAGACTCAGATCCGGCCATCTTCGAACTCTACGGTTCTTCCAGGGCAAATAAATCTTTCCCACCTGCACTGCGTGCAATACTAACGAAGCCAGTCCAGAACACCTGCTGAGCTTCATGGAATTTTTAAGGGGTGAACTTTTATACAGCCCTGGGGCTGCCCTTGATTTTTGAAGGCAAAAGATGTCATGGACCTGGTCAGACCAGGGGATAAGAAAGAAGAAGAAGAAGAAAAAAATTTCGAGTTTTGCATGGTGTAGAACAAGTATCTTTTTGAATATTACAATTAATACAACTAGTCAACTACATTATATGAAGGTTGTCATTACACTACTCTAAAAAATTCTGTAATATTGTTATGGTACCTTTACTTTGGTTACCAATATAGGTGAGAATATAATTTATAGACCCAAAACTCATGAAGTCAGAATTGAGGTGCAAGGTTTACGATTATAAAATCCAGTGTATACCTGAGAACATCGTATAAAAGCAGAACATTTTTGGTATTTCTTAACAATGATATGTAAGTGATAAAGTTCACATTTAAAACATCTTGTAGTCAGTTAAAGTTTTAATATTTGACCTCAAATTAGGTAACAGAAACGGCTTTCCAGAAACTATTCCAGCTTGAAGGCATATTTCAAGCGATTATATGCAAATTGTCAGCATTAATATAAGCCGTACTAATGCTGACATTTACGTTAGATTTTTCACTAATTAAATTTATAGATAGCTAAGTGAATGAATATGAACGCTTATTCTATACCATGGGTACCCAAACTTTATTTTTCTCATGGACCATTTTCAAAAGTTTACTATATTCAGTTGACCCCCTGATTCTATAATTTCTACAGTATTTCCAAAACTCCGAAAATACATCACCTTAAATTGGAGCTGTTAAGAAGAAGAAAAAAGTAGTGCATTTTCTTGTGTCCTATTTTGTTAAATAATACTTGTGGTTATAAAAAATTATAAACATTAATTACAATATACAATAAAAATATGTATGACAAATAGGCAGATACTTACTTTTTCCGGCACAGCAAACATTGACATCGAGTCACTCACAGTCACACTTTTATGTTCAAAATACCAGAAAAAAATGAGTAAAATTTTGTTCTTGGCATTCGTACTCATACAAATGTAAATTGCAAGCACAGCGAAAGTCGTATTTCATCCCTTTGAAGGTCTGAACAAGCATCCCAGATGAGCGGGCGCACCAACGGCACTTTGCGAGTCTCGACATGTGGTGTACACTTGTACTATCATCTATTGTTCTATTCAATCCTGTGTTTGCACTGAATCTCGAATATTTTTGAGTACCTACTTAGTGAAGGATGGATGCTACCTGCCTATGTTGATAGGTAAATCCGAGCCAAAATTTTTGTTCTTTATAATGAATACTAGAAAATATTTCGTGGACCCCCACTTAAAAATTGTGAACCCCTGTTTTCTTTTCACGTCTACGTGGACCCCCGTGTGGTCTCTTATAGACCACATGTTGTCCACATGGACCACTTTGGGAACCTATGTTCTATACCATAGAATATTAAGGACATCCATTATTGAAATTTGATGAACCTAGAGTATGCTGAAGAACCTCTGAAAATTCTGTATTTTTGGAAAATATATCTCATGCTCCATTAAGTATGTGTTTACATAAACATACGATGTTACCAAACTCAAAGAAGAGTTTGATTTATTTATTTAAATGTTTCCGTTTAAAATTTATTTATTTAATAGTTTCATAACACTATAACATTTTTAAATGAAGATTTTTGCTGTGAATTTCATTTTCTTCTCAAAGTTATTACAAAAAGTATTCATTGACCTGAGAATCTTTAACTATTTAAAATAATGTGAAAACTAAACTTTAAATTTGATTTTAATAATATTAATTAATTAATCAATTTTTAAATTTTTTTATTCCATCTAAATAATATACGATAAAATAATTAAGATAATAGCAAAATTTTGTATAAAACTTCAGTTATTTTTTTATTGTAAAATTTGCTTAAAAATATAAAAAAATTATTATTGTAAAATTTGCTAATATTGCCATGATGCAAATGCATACATATCAAAATGATATTAAATAATCTATTCATTTTATTATGTGTGTATATTTGAAAAAAATATTAATTTTATTTTTTTTCCTTTTATCAAGTATACGCAGTGTTATATTTTTAAGATCTAAAGGGTGTTTCATCGACAGCTAAGATATCATTTATGTAGAATTACAGTCAAAGCAAAATCACAAAATATGAATGACGCCTGGGGAAAAATCGACTAATTGGCAATCGTTTGTTTGGATAGGGAATATCTTATAAGGAGTGAATCACTAAAAGTTGGACCAGATGATTATCTTTGCTAAAGGCGCTGATTATTTCCGAAGCACTTTACTGTTGATATCTGGCACTGTGATACTCTCGGGTAACAAGCTCTGCAAATGTTCTATTTCCCTACATAATTGCTCTTTATCAGATTGTCAGGGAATTGGAAGTTTAATTATATGTATCGAAGCCTGAAGAGGAAAGAATATGCATCAGAGAAAAGTATTGAAGTAAGATTTCATACAAATAATGTCCTTACTTAAATGTAAGTCTTTCTTAAATAATAATAATAACGCATTTTGCAGCTATGTATATCACTTAATAATATTTGCTACACTTAATGAATATTTAACGTATTTAAAACCAGAAATTTATTTGGTTCGTATCTAAAACTAGCCTTATCTTATACATGAGTTGAAAACTATGATGAATTTTCAAATTTCCAGCATCAGAATTTGAAAGCCTTTAAATAAAACAAATTTTTATAAGTAATTTGAATACAATATATTATTTTTAGAAATAAAACAAATTTTCTTCGATAAATAGGGATTGAAACAGTATTTAATATACTTTGCCACAAAAATAATATAAGTATATAGAAAATGAAGTGATTGTTTTAATTTTCATTCAAAGCATTAAATGAAAGTTCAAAATTTTAATGAATACTTGGAATATCATTCTATAAGCACATAACATGATCCAATAAGTATATTCCTATTTTTTAAAATAAATTCATTTGAAAATATAAACATATGTGAAGAATATTCATTGATATTTCTCTAATTTTTAAAAATGTAATGTTCATTTTAAAAACTATTTTGTCTTGTGACATTTTCAGTAATTTTAATGCATTTTATGTTTGTTCAATTTTGCTTTGTTGTTTCGTAAATCAAAATATACGCTGCATTGTATTCTATAAATGTTTCAAATAAATATATAGATAAGAGTGCTGTTTTGAAATGGAATAGCAGTTTGAAAAATATGTAACTGATTTAGAAATTCAAACGTTATATGTATACAAAGCATTGAATGAATAAAATATTGCATACATAAAAGAAAATTTAAAAAATTTGCTCGAATTCAATTAATGAACTAAAATATTTATTGTTAAGAAGTAAATTATTCTGCTCTATTACACTATATCTGGCTTACTTACATTTTCTCATCCATTATCTTTACAAAAAAGAAAAAAATATTCCCAATAGAAATAATATCTATGTCAAACAATTACATAGGGGATTATAAATCATAAATGTTTGCTTCGGCAATTTGATCCACTCTCTTTAAACTAATAAAAAGATAACTCCAGTCAAGAAACCAGTTTCTCCTTATTTTTTAGAAATTATGTTCAGTAAAGCATAATCAGGAACACAATGTTTCGAAATTAAATTAAGAAACTCAAATGATTTTTGAATGAAATATCAAATTATTTGATGATTATTGATATTATACATACATATATATATATATATATATATATATATATATATATATATATATATATATATATATATATATATATATATATATATATATATATATATATATATATATATATATATATATATTTATATATATATATATATAGAGAGAGAGAGAGAGAGAGAGTAGAGAGAGAGGGGAAACAATTTTTTACTTAGTTTTTTTCAGAATTAATGTTAATGATAAGAAATCGATTGATACGAAATAACTTATTCTATATCGTTACATAGTCTTCCATCTAATGTATATTTTCCCATCCATTATTCTTGCAAAAGACGATAGAAATATTCCAAAATTACACATTAAAACATAAATCATACATTCTTGCTTTAGCAAGTACGTAAACCAAGATCATCTACGCGTTTTTATAAGCAAAGAGAAAGAATAAACACAGTAGGTACAAAACAGTTTCTTTTTTTTCCCTCCTCTATAGCTTAACACGGGGAATCGCGTATGCCTTGAGAAATGAAAACTTGCCCACATATGCGTATAAATGTATGCATTTCAAGCAGAATATGTCTTCATCGTTGGTGAGCAGGCCATCAAAATACCATTAGGCATGCAAATTTTTGCTTAAGTTACGAATAACATATCGAGAAATCGAATCTAAAAACGTTTCATGCAAATGTTCGGGAGATAAATGATAAGCACTCTTTTCCTATACCTCGAATCTAATAACCACTGTCTGTAGCCACGTTTAACCTAGAATAAATGGATAAATATCTTGATCACAGAGGTGAATTTTTCAAACCATAAAGTGTTTTTTTGATTTAATGTTCTTTGTTTGTACTTAATGTTGTGTACATCGGCAATTTTATGCACGCATTTTGTTTTCTGCAAGATTCAAGAATTTTGTAAAGTGTTAAGAAACAGCGGAAGAATTGTCTCTCATTTTTCTAACATTTTATCTCAAAATATGAATATCGCTGTGGAAATGCTTAAGTTTTTTAGTAATTATTAATAGTTATCTTAAGCCTTAAATTAGTCTATAAAATAACATGTGATGATTGAAGTATTTTATTTTGATTTTTAATTTTTAGACTCTTGATGAGAATTAATTTTGCATCATTTTCTCTGTTAACAACATCACAATAGATCATTTTATTAAAACTCTTTTGCTTTATAAATTTCTTTTTCCATTTATTTGTCTTTGCATAACTTTTGTTCTTCCGATAACATGAAATCACTTCAATAAATTATTTGAAATAAATATATGTAATCCATGGTATTTACATTTTTATTTTTGTTCTTCATTTAATTATTACTTATTTAATCTTAAAAGATCTAGTTGTATTATGAAATTCTTTTTCGATAATGTAGCAAAGGCAATAAAATGTAATGATTGCAGAATATATTTCTTTCTTGAGAGTTGCCATCAAGAATAATTCAAGAAAATATTGATATAATTCAATTTCCTTTATTATCATAAGAAATTAATTAATCGTAAAATTCTTTTTTTTTTACATTTGTATAATTTTCAAAGTTTGGATATCATTTTTATATCGATAGTAAAAACAAAATTGATTTATTTAAAATTAATATTTTAAAAAAGTTAATAAGAATGAGTGGTAAATATTTATAGTTCAAAAAATTATTTAAACATAAATAAATTATTAAAATATAGATAAAATAAATCTGCCTAAAGATATTTAGAGAAAAATTAAGGGTTTGCCAAATTTAATTGAAAAACTTTTAAAATTCTGTTGATCAATTTAAAAATCTAATATTTCCTAATTTTTTGAAACTTTAATTCAAAGCCTCGTTAATTTAAAAAAATAATATAGCTTATTAATTTTAATTAATTAATTTTAATTTAAAATATTCATTAGTTTCAAATCTTTTTAAACCTGATTTTTGAAGGTAGCAAAGATAAGGTGCTAATTTCCTTTTTACTCATATTTAAAAAACTATACATTACTTTGTAAATGATGTATTCTTAATTTTATAGCATTTATGTTTTATTATAACATTCTAAACGATTATATAAAACACTTTTTTATATTTTTAAACATAATGTAAACTTTTATTAAAACTCATCTTTTGTGTATATTATTATCAAGTATTTTACTCAGATTTAAATAACTTTTCTAAGTAAGTTATTTGAATAACGAAAATAAATTTGTAATCATTTTTATAATTAACAAAATCGATAAAAAACGTGACAAATATTTTCTACGTGAACATAATTAGTGGAATAAATTAGCAAATAGTTTGGGGTCATACAGATTGCAGAGTTATAATATATGAAAGGTATATCAGCAAGCATCAACAGTTATGACACAGCCGGAGACTGCATCAAACTGAACATGGACTAAATATGTAAATTTTATTTCCTGTAAGACTTCACACCTGTAATTGAGTTTCCCAATGTTGTTGATAATGAGTGATGTTCTTGTTATTCCTAACAACATGTTTTCCATGATTGATAGATGTTTAAAAATTGACTCATTTAGATTACAGAGTCTAGAATCATTTTAATAAAAACTAGAACAAGACGATACAACCTATGCTTCTTATAATGGTCTAGCATTATTTTCTACAAAATAAATTTCACAGAAAATAGAGTTGAACCACAACGCTAAAAGCTGGAAAACATTAGATGCTTGTATTTTATAAAAAAAATAAGTTAAATGATAACAAATGTCACAATAATGTATAATCTTTCACGAAATCATTACTATCTGCAGTTACTCTGGTCACTATAAGACTCTGGTCACTAATAAAATTTCCATATCAGATTTATTTTAAATAAATTCTCCATAAATATGCCTAAGGGAATAAAAATAGAACTTACAGAGGCAAACTGCCCAGGCTTTTGTTGTAAGAAACTATGCTGATCCGATATGAGAAACAATATACTTCTCTTAAATAAATTACGTTTAAGCCAGGAATGCATGATACATCAATTAATGGCTGAATCCCTGCGCCGAAGTTTAAAAGTCTGGGAAGAACTTCTTTTGTAAGACGCTGTATGGTAAGATTCTTTTGGGGGCGAGTATATCTACAAAGAGAATTTTAGAATGAAGAATTAAATTCCTAATATTTGATTTTTATGACAAATGTTGACGAAATTCAATTTACAGTGGGCACTTCTGTTGTAATAATATTTATTTGAATATCTCAAACTATCATCTTTGCATGTTTGACAATGTAAATATTTTATAATTGTTTTATTTATTATTACAAATTAAGTAAAATAAAATCATACAAATAAATATATAGTTAAATTCACCAATTTGAAAGCAAAAAAATTTGATAACTAAAGATTTATAATTCTACAAATAATGCTGTCTAAGAAGTATAACTCTACAAATTTCTTTCCTAATACATGTAATACCTTAGAATATAGCGTATGTAATACATTAGATACTTTCCTAATGAATGAAATACATTAAAAAATTAAAACTATTTAAACCGTTTTCCAGAGTCTTCTCGAATTACAATCTTTTCAAATTACATCGTGTAATGGTCTTTATATATTCACCATACACTATTAATGATTTCAATTGTAAAATATTAAGACTATATTGGGAATTTTGTATTCGAATTCGTAGTATAGATAGGACAAATAAAATTGATTTAAGTTATAATTAAGTTAAGATTTTCATCTAACAAAATAACATATTAAAATTTTTTCTATTCGTGTTTATAATTTGAACTTTTAGAATGAAATAATAATGGAACAATCACAAACAAAACCTATTTATTTTTTATAATTCAGGATATAAAGTATATTTTTAAAGAAAAGATATGATTTTGAAAGTTTTCCTTCATCCATCTGTGTGAGTGATCTTAATTTGGGTCTTTATATGTGATGAAAGTGAAATATATATATATATATATATATATATATATATATATATATATATATATATATATATATATATATATATATATATATATATATATATATATATATATATATCTGTATATATCTGTATATGTATCCTTATAAAATCAAGATTTTTACACTAATATATTTTTTTACCATAAAGCCTTTCGCACAAATTAAGAATTAAATGTGTTCTTTATATGCGTATACGGTAGAGATAATACTTAGCCCAGTCACATTAACATGAACATCACGTACTTTGGACGTCGACGGTAAATGAAAACCACAAAAGGCGAGTGGCAGCACTGAGCAGTTGAGCGCTTATGAAGGGTGTGTAAGGGTTTCAGAAAATATTACAATTGTAATATTAAATGAAGAAAAGTTGAAGGAATGAAGAAAAGTAGAGAATTATCCGATATAAAGGGGCATGATGAATGGCTTTTGCGCCAAGGGTGTAAGCATTAACTAAGCAGCTAGGTTTTTGAGTTATTCGAGAGCTGCCATGGTAAAAGTATACCAAGAAGAGCTCACTGGAACCGTAAAAATCAGCGAAGTGTCAAATGTGGTGTACCACGGGCCTTGCTTTACAAAAGTGACCAAATGTTGTGGATATGGGTTCTGGGAGTCGCCTTCTTAGTGTTTAGGAACATTGTATGTGTGTGTGTGTGTCCACCCAGAGGAACATAGAGCTACAAACAGTGCTTGCCAAACCACTATTCAGTGAGCGTTGTTGCGTCTGGGCCTCCGAAGCAGACGCCTGCTTTATGCGCCTATGCTGACTGCTGTTCATTTGTGAAAAAGGTTAGAATTCACAAGCCGAGTAGCAACTGGTAGAATTTTCATGAATTACGTGTTATACTCGATTCAACTGACGGAAGTTGGCGAATATGACGCGCAACATCTAAAATCAAACACCCTACTACCAATGTTAGACAGTCCAGGATGTAGGGGATAAGAATAAGGGTCTTGCGCATGTTTTATTGGTATTCTCTGGGTTCACTCATCATTGTGGAAGACACGCTGGATGGATAGAAGTATGCATCTGTACTTACGGACCATGTCAATCACTATATTAATATGTATATATGTAAATATATATATTATTATATATATACACACACACTCACACACACACACACACACACACACACACACACACATATATATATATATATATATATATATATATATATATATATATATATATATATATATATATATATATATATATATATATATATATATGTATGTATGTATATTAATATAAAGAAAATACATATATGAATATAAAGTAATAAATACAATGCTAAAAATATAATGTTGTAACTACAATGCATAATAGGAAATCTAGCCAGCGCAAAAGCAGCTAAAGAAAGATTTGCCTATATAAATAAGATAAAACATGAAGAAAAGTATAAAATTGGAAAGATACTAAAGTATATGAAGCAAAAGACAAGAAGGCATAGGGACCATGTCTTCATCAGGAGGGAGATGGTCAGCTATGCAAAAATGAACACTCTTTTCTGACATGCTCGAAGGACAAATGTCTAAAAATCTTCGAGCAATTCCCCCGAAGAGTGTTCGTATTAAAAGAACTTAATTAAAAATTAGACTAAATATATATGTAGAAAAGATAAATATATATGCAGAAGAATAAAAATACTCACTATAGATGAAAATACTCACATTAGTAGAAAAATAATCACAATAGTAGAAAAATACATACAGTAAAAAAATACATACAGTAGAAAATACAAAATACAAAAGCCAGTAAATTAGATTGAATTTATATATGAGAATAGTAGGAAGTTGCCAAAAGTAAATTTGAAATTAGAATGAAGAAATATTGCCAGAAGTAATTAAATTCAAAAAGTTAAAGTGGTTTAAAAAGTTAAAGCGTATTAAAGGGGATTTAAGTTTTAGTTATGTATAAAATAAAGTGTATATATGTAGGTATTTTCAGGATTCTTGTAAGAACTTCAATGCTTGGGTGGCCCTTCTGTAGTTATAAAAACTACGCATTACTTCAATCTTACAAGCGATTCCCTACTTCCTACATATTTTAGAATAAAATTAATTGGAATATTGTTATTTTTTAGGTGAGCTATTAAGCGTTTAATTTGATTTTTAGTATATTCATAATTGTTACAGATTATATAAATGCGATTAAGCTCATTAATTATAATGTTTCTGTATATTTTTAAAGAAATATTGGAGTTCCAAGAAATTAACTTATTAACATGAAAATTAAACTGTTTAGTTTTGTCGAAAATGTCTATATATGTAGTGGAATTATCAATAGTGATAAATAAATCCAGAAATTCTGTTTTAGTTTCACATAAATTAGTTTTAATTAGAGAAAGTTCTTCAGGGTAAATAGTTTTAGAAATATCTTCAAATTTTAAATTGTTGAAAATAATGAAATCATCTATGTATCGAAAAGCAAAAGGATATTGATAAAAGAAGTTTTTTTCAAAATAATGTAAAAATAAATTTGCTAGTGTGCTAGAAAAATTGGATCCCTGTGGAATTCCACAATTTTGAATAAAAATATTTTCACCGTTAAATATAAAATTATTATAAATACACATTTTAACTAAATTATTCCAGTAATCAAAATTAATATTTAATAAGTTTCTATAGTCCTGATAATAAAGGTGTAGTACATCGTTTAATTTATCTATGGGAATACTAGTAAAAAGGTCTTTAAAGTCAAAAGAATTAATACAATAAATATAATTTTTCGATAAAAAATCCAAAATAGGCCTATTATTATTAATGATCCAAGTAGCTTCTGATTTAACAATATTGTCTAATATAATATTAAGAAATTTAGCAAAAATGATTCCAGGTTTATTCATGTATGATTTAGTACCACAGGTGATAAATCTAAACTTTATAGGAATTTTGTGAAATTTAGGAATGACTGTTAAATAAAGAAACTCTAATTTATAGTTGCTAATATTTAAAAGTTTGTAAAGCCCAAGGATTTTTTTATTAATAATATTAACAGTGGAGTTTAAACGCTTTTATGTGCTGGAATTTAATGTTTCATTATCAATTAAATCTAAATAGAATTTCTTACAAAAAAATGCGTAATTATTAGAGGCTTTATCTACTGGCGTAATGATGAAGTTATCTTTTAGGAATGACTGTTAAATAAGGAAACTCTAATTTATAGTTGCTAATATTTAAAAGTTTGTAAAGCCCAAGGATATATATATATATATATATATATATATATATATATATATATATATATATATATATATATATATATATATATATATATATATATATATATATATATATATATATATATATATATATATATATATATATATATATATATATATATATATATATATATATATATATATATATATATATATATATATACAGGGTGATCTTCTTTAAAGTGTCAGTGTTTGAAGCGTCCTGTAGCGCGATCTAATAGCTGAAATGACACCGAATTTAGTATTTAGACTAATCAAAACATGGGAAAAAAATTCCGCAAAAAAAGTTTTAGTTCAAAGGTCACCGTTAGGGAATTTTGTGACGCTGCTGTTGTTTACAATAACTAGAATAAGCATAAAACACAGGTATCAAAACAAAATGTAAATGTTGTTGGATGTCAGTGCCAGTAATAGCGGCTATAAAAGCAAGTAGTAGACAGCTCCCACAAGTAATCTCAGCTGAAGTAAACGAGCTCCAATGGCCATGCCTCTCACGTTACCGGAACGTGCGCTTATGCTGGTGTAGTATAAAAATCCTCGTGACATGTTACGTTCGGCTGTGGGGAGCGCTGTACGCAGAATGCACGGTGTTATTTCTGAGAACGGAGCTCACATGAAATGAGGTCTAGTTCCACACCGGGAAGTTAATGTAATAAATAAGCATTAATAATTTAATTGTACGATTGTATGTGTCAGTAATTTTCTTTTCACACATTTTATACATTATAAAGCGCCACAAAGTGACCTAGCGGTGATTTTTGGAACTAATTTTTTTTTTTTTTTTTACGGAATCATTTTTCCCGTGTCTTTATTAGTCTGAATACCAAGTTTGGTGCCTTTGGCAATTAGATCGCGCTACAGGGCTCTCCTAACACTGTCACTTTAAAAAAGATCACCCTGCATATATATATATATATATATATATATATATATATATATATATATATATATATATATATATATATATATATATATATATATATATATATATATATATATATTCCATGGGCTTGGTAAGATTGACGCTGCCCTTCATTCCTTCATTGCGCTCCGATAAACTGAGTACCAAGCATGCTTAGTAACTAATCACTGGGAATTACACGTTAGGCTGATTTCACGTCAGTTTCACGCACCAAAAAGGAAATATGTTTTACACCGTAGTGCTCTCTTTCAGGAAAAAAATATTAATATATTAGATAATAATAAAAATATTAAAAAATGAAATGTATATACTGTATTAATGTATTATGTTTTCAAATTCATAAAACATTTTTAAATTTAAATCAAGTACTTAGCTCTAATCTACAGAAAGGTTGAGTGACATTTTTCCAATTTAAATATTTAATTTTTATTAACAGCCGAGAAATGTTTAATGCATTATTTCAACAATATAAACTGATTTTTTACTTATTAATTTTAATTAGAAAATGCATACCTAGTGAAGAATTAGATAAAAAATTAAGCATTATAGGATATATAACATCTTTATTGTATTGTGAAATGAAATTTTACCTTTCCTGTACCTGAATATTTTTTACAGAAATAGTAAAAACGTTACTTTTAAAAATTGTAGATGAAAAAATTTTATCACTCTATAAGTACAGCAAAAAATAAAAATATATTTCTAAAAATACTCTAAGAATTTAATAAATTAATTTTCCTGCTAATTTACACTACTGGAAGCACATGTTTTATGGAATACACTCAAAACTTATTTCTGCAATAAATATTTATATTTAAAATTACAATATATAAAAAAATGCGTTTTAAATACAAATGATATTTTAATTTTAAAAGATCTTGTAATATATTATTTTTTGTCAATCTAATGTAACTTCATTAATATATTATCTGGGTAAAATATTATATTTGTATTTGTAGCAAAACTAAGCAAAAACATTTATATTTAAGAATAGCTATCTTATGTTTTTCTTCTACATGAACAAAGAAATACTAACAATGTCTTCGGCAAACAACAAGCAACAATTAATGTGATATGATATGATATATAGAGACTGTAAGACGCATAATTTTTGAAATTGAAATGAAAATTTTACTTCTAAACATAGATAAGAGTTACACTTTAAACTAAACTGATTGATTGAAAAATCAAACATAATTATTACAATCATAATATTTTAGAAATCTTGCATTAAAATTGTCAAAAAAGTTATTGTAGGAAAAATATAATTATGGATATTCTTACTATGATTAGTGAAATTTTATTAAAAAAATTAATATTGAAATTTTAAATTCAAAATCATTTTTCAATAAAGCATCATAATTAAATAAACAGAATATATTTATTCGAAATTATAATGAAGTATTTCGTATAAATAACATAAAATTTAGAAATTATATTGCTTTCCAGCGCATACTATATACTCGAAGATTTTCATAATTTAATCCACCACTTTTCATTTCAGTGTTTATCGTAAATATTTGTGTCATGTATTCAGAAAATAACACCGGTTAAGTGGTAATCACTCGTAACATTAAATGAATAAAAAGTAAAAATTCACTAAACGTAAATTCCTCCCTCCTCATTACGTGCAGTGGATGCCTTAGTGTAAATTTGAGGGGGAAATGCTCATCAGGTTACCGAGGCACTCCTCTGTGTCGGTTGCAGTTATATTTAACCATTCGCGTGCTCAATTTTCAAAACTTGGCGTAATTTTCGGCCCTCTTAACGCACGCTTCAGTCTCGTACTTTTTTATATTCACCTTCATCTTCATCTTCCACTCTGTAAAGAAAAGTTGTTTATGAACAATATCTAAGTGGTGTGTAAACTTTACGGTCTGGGTAATAAACTAGGCAACTTCATCGCGCTAATGGCTCATAAAATTTACGATTTTTCTACACCTTTAGCAGTTAAAAGAATTTGTCTGCTACCCTCTTAAGGGAAATAAAAAATGTACATGAGGAATTTTTATCTTAAAAAATTTACAAATATATATATTGAGAATACGTAATGATATTCTGAGAGTTTATTTTCTTTTTTTTTCATTTCGTTTTTCTCCAGCGAAGTGTCGTAAATTTTCTCAATTCACATTTACTTACCCATCGCTCTCAATTAAGAAAAAAAGATTTTCAAAAAAATTGTTTCTAACATTAATTTTTAAGTAAAACTGGTTAGAGGTATAGTTTCCTACTTACTAAAATTTCTAACTTCTGTGAGTTTTATTCTGTGAGATTTATAATTAAATACCTCCATAAATTGCGTCAAAATTGAAAAATAATTCAGTAACAAACTTAACTTATATAAGGCTAAATAGCATAAAAAAAGATAAATTTTATATTTTATTATAGCAGAAATATTGAGTTAAATTTTCTTTTTCACTCACTTTTTAATTGTATTTAAATACTAGTTTTCTTTAATATTAAACATTGTAAAATAAATATTTTATAACATACTTCAAAACAGCTTTAAAAAAGTAAATTAAATAAATTTCAATAGGTGAATAAAATCAAGAAATATTTCACAATTTAAAATTACTCAAAGACTAAGTTATTTGGACAAATAATGCTTGATTATTTATAAAAGTAAAATTTATGTAATTTTTAAACTAGTAATTATTTTACCAATGAAATACATGCAGATAGTTTTATTAATAAGTATACTTGATATTTAAGATTTATACTATGAGACAAAATTACGTAACTTCTTATAATAAATGAGCAGATAATCTAATTTAAATTTAAAGATAGTTATGAGCAACATATAATATTATGTCGAATGGATTTTAATTGTTATTAAAAATTCTCTGCAGTACAATTTACCTTTATTCTATGTTACCTTCATCATTTGTAATTTTTTCAATCATTCCACTTGGACACCCTATTTTGGATTACCTAATACCAAGTTTTTATATTTATGAGTTATATAATGGCTTTTAATTTAAAATTCGCATAATTTGAAGAGATATTATTATTTTCAAAAATAAATTTTTGATGTAAATTTAAATAAAATCATCAAAAAAAAATTTCCATAACACACAACCAATATACCAAATTAAATTTTAACTTTTATTTTTAAAAAAAGTCTCTATTTATGTAGATCTTTCGTATAATTAGTTAAATTTTTTTTTATTCCAATGGTGGCCACCTGTGAACCAAGTCACGGAGACGAGTAGCGTTACCCGTGCCATACCACCACAAACCCGTTTACACGGTGGGCTACATTCATACAATATCACAGAAGAAAGGACAGAGAAACACAGAGAGAACAGAGAAGGTATGAAACATCCATGCCAGAACCGGGATTCGAACCCAGGACCCACAGCTCAGGAGTCAGATAATTAGTTATAATAAAATATAATAAATAAGCCCTCAATACTATTACAAAAAAGTGCATTTCAATAATCTTAAGTATGATACTTAATGAAAAATAAGATAATATCAAAAAGTTTGCACCAGTTGACATTTATATTTTAAGTTAATAATTCTCTCAACATTGACTCTTGTAAGTTATTTACAGACAAATCTAAGTATTTATTAATAGGTTGATATATATATATATATATATATATATATATATATATATATATATATATATATATATATATATATATATATATATATATATATATATATATATATATATATATACACATATATATATATATATATATATATATATATATATATATATATATATATATATATATATATATATATATATATATATATATATATATATATATATACATATATATATATATATATATATATATATATATATATATATATATATATATATATATATATATATATACACATATATATATATATATATATATATATATATATATATATATATATATATATATATATATATATATATATATTTATATATATATATATAAATATATATATATAAATATATATATATATATATATATATATATATATATATATATATATATATATATATATATATATATATATATATATATATATATATATATATATATATATATATTTATATATATATATATATATAAATATATATATATAAATATATATATATATATATATATATATATATATATATATATATATATATATATATATATATATATATATATATATATATATATATATATATATATATATATATATATATATATATATATATATATATATATAAATATATATATAGATATATAAATAAACATATATATATATATATATATATATATATATATATATATAGATAGATAGATAGATAGATATATAAATAAATAAATAAATAAATGTATATATATATATATATATATATATATATATATATATATATATATATATGTAATATTAGTACACAAATGGTGCCATTTTAAATGGCGCACTAACTGTTATTGCACGACAGGAAAATCTTTCTTATCGAAG
>JAJQOW010001163.1:0-60897 GCA_037975125.1 Latrodectus hesperus
GAATGAATAAAGATGTGTGCTTTAAAGAGCGCGGTTCCACTTCATCGTAAAAACAGTCCTATTTCACAACAAGGAAAAAGGACTGTGTTTTTTTAAGCGCTTATTTTCTTGCCAAGAGTCCAGAAAGGCGGAAGTTCTATGTTGATCTCTGAAATTATAAAGTTTATTGCAATACTTTGTAAGGCAGAAGTTTCTTCTCAAAGAAAGTGATGGCAAATCACTCTCATAAAATTCAATTTTGTTTTGGCAGCTGTTATGGAGGCTAGTAGTTACTCTGGCAGCGCTAAGTTGCACACGTTCAAGTTTGTTTAAGTTAGTCTCCGATGCACACAGAGATGGAAAGCCATACTCTAGTATTGGTCTGACCAAAGAAATGTAAGTTGTTCTCAGGGTATAGCCATCTGAGCCACCAGTCCCGGCCAGAAATATATTTAAGAATGTTAAGTTGCTTTTTGCATTTTGACACCTGGGCATTTATATGTCTATTGCTCGAGATTTCCTGGTCCAAAATGCTGTATTTGGCATTTTTATATAAGTCAGTTGATTGCCATTCATGTAAGCAGTTGGTTGAATTATAGAGATGTTTGTTGGTGGTAAAGAAGGTAACTAATGACTTTGAGGTTTTAAAAGACAATTTATTCAGTTCAGCAAAGTAAAGAATCTGAGCAAGAGCAGAATCAAAGTAAGATTAATCTTCTTGTGTCAGACCCAGAAGACCAAAGAATGATATCATCGGCAAAAAGCCTTCACATCACATTATTCATTTATTACTTCTTCAAGTCCTGTAATGTATAAGAACAGCATCGGGCTTTGTACTGATCCCTTAGGAAGCCCATGTTTAAGTCCAAAAGGGTCAGACAGAGTATATTTTTGTATTTAACTCTTATATATCTATTCTGAAGAAAATCTGTGATCAATGGAAGGACTCTGCTCTCAACACCGAAAATGTCATGTAGTTTAGTGATCAGTTTCTGCCTCCACACTCTGTCAGAGGCTCTGTACAGTGGAACAGAAACAATGTGATTAGTTGGCTTTAGGTTTTGGGAGTCTCTAACCCTCTGGCACAAATACAAGATCTGATAATTAGTTCCATGACTTTTCTAAATCCATATTTTCAAGCCCTTAGTGGACAAATGAAAGTTTAATCTCGCCAAGGCAAGCCTCTGCATAAGTTTGCAAATAAATGATGTCAATGAGATGGGTCTATAGCTCTCTGCAGAATTAGCATTCTTACCTGGTTTTTCAATAAGGAAGATGGTGACCCTCTTCCATTCTAGGGGAATGCGATCCAGTTTCCATAAAAAGTTATAAAGCTCTACTAATCTTTATTGACCCTTGTCGCCGAGGTCAGTTATCATGTAACCATGAAGGTTGCCTAGACCCGGAGATTTATTACAGTCTATAGCTTCTACAGCAGCACATAACTTGTGCATTTGAAAATTATTATAAAATATGGGATATCCTGAGGAAGAAGAAGTAGTGCATCATTTAAGGATCCTTTTACTAGTCATGCTTTTTATCATTTTATTATCCTTGTCAAAAGTCAAGCTGCTTATATTCTGATAGAAGTTTCCCAAGATTTTTGCAGCTGATTTGTTATCGTGTGGGATCTTCCCATCAGGGTCAAGGACGATGTTGCATGATTCTACCTTGGGTTTGTCTTTGCTAAATGATCTAGCAAGTCTCCATAATTTTATATTCGGTGCTCTAACATGTATCTTTCTATAAAAATTTCTCCAAGATTCCCTCTTGTGTGATCTCTGCATTTAACTTCCTAAGCTTGATTTTGCAGTTAATATTGATGTTATTTGAGGAAGAAATTGTTTGGTGGAGTTAATCTTTTTTTGCTATAAGAAAAACCAAGGAAGGCTTCTTGTGTCTCACAAAAGGTCTGAAGCGCTTAACACAGCCCCTAGTAATGGCAAGGCAGACTTAACACTTTTTGATCGATCGTAATACTTATCGGTAATAAGTGATATTTTAAATAATAAAGAAATAACCATTTGTAATATAACAGAAAATTAATATGAAAATCATTATTATTGATAAAATGTTACATTAATTTAAAGTTTGTTTTATAAACCACAATTTTATTACTGAATATAAAATAGGTTGATATACATATTAAAACATTGCTGTAAGATAATATAAACAGACAGAACTTTGTGGTCAAGACGCTTAATAATAGCCAAATTTTCCATAAAAAGTAAATAAATTTACGTACCTATATTACAGGAGAAAAAGTCACATTTACTGTAAATTTAAAATTTTGAGGATTATTCTCCTACACATACGTTGTATTTCAGATAGGCATAAAACTTTTTAATACCTCTATTTTGAAAAGTTTATGTTAAACTGAAACAATCAATTAATGGTACAAATATATGGACTCCACATTTTTTAGAATCAGAACTTGAGTCTCAAAACTTACTAAATCTTGCATATCACAAGAAGTGAGCAGCAACACAAATTTATTAAAAAAATTATCCAATTAAACTCAAAGCCATACTAAAGCAATAAAAAGTTATCTATAGTTGACAATTTCTTTCTTCTTAACAAAACTGTTGTCGCAGATATATTTCAATTTCATACATTCATCTGTTTTTATTCTGTTGTTGAGTTTCAATTTTTAACAAAATTAGCAATTATTCTAAATTAAAATATAGTTTTCGATAGCTAATTTTATGATTGATTCATGCATGTCCATACTTTTATCAGATATTTTGAAATGTCATATATAAGACCAACCCTTAGAAGTATTAAGACTTAATCATCTGATATATGGTTGAAAGGAAATAAAATAATATCATTTAATTTTTTTTTAATTATATGAAACTCTTAAGTCATTATAAGTTTTTATTAACCATAAGGAGTTTAGATAAAGTAATTTTCGTAGACCTCGAATATATAACATATTTAAAATTTAAAATACAAATAATGTAAAATTATCTGATATAAATTATATTTAAAAAATTTACGGAAATATATATATATATATATATATATATATATATATATATATATATATATATATATATATATATATATATATATATATATATATATATATATATATATATATATATATTCTGCTCAGTTTTAAAATATTCAGGTGTCTTTACAGTTGTTTATCAATACTATTTAACTGTTACCATTTCATTCAGAAAACATACTAATAAAATGCAAACAAGGGAAAATTGTATTGGACAAAATAAAAAAATTTGATTGCGTTTTATGACTTCTATTTCAACAGCCAAAATGTTACGAAACATTATTATCTTTAATTTAAAAATGAAATTCATTTAAAATATTTACTTAAAATTGAATTATAAAAACAATATAAATAACGAAATGAAAGTCATATGGTATCCAATTTTTCTTTTATTAAACCAAATATTAAAAGCTTTATAAGAAAGCAAGATATTCTATTTAGAGAATTAATATTCATAAATATCTCTCAGCAACGCAGACAAGAAATTAAAATTTGTCAGCAAGATTTTACCTGAAAGAAAGTAGTAGAAAAAAGTTCCATTTCAATTATATGCTTAAATTTCCCAATATATATTTTACTTTGACTTCTAAATTCATACCATTAAATTAATAATTGTTAAATATATTTTAACAATGTGTGTGTGTGTGCGTGCGTGCCTTAAATTTACCTTAAATATATTCTGTAAAAGTATTTTTATTTTAACAGACTATATTTTCATTTTACATGCATTGTCTCAAAATATTTTAACTGTCATTGTAATAGTTAAATATCTCCAGAAATATATTAAAAGTAATGCATGATTTAACAAAAAAATATTTATTTATTTCTTTAAATTAATAAACTGAAATGAAAAACTTGATATACCTTACATTTGCTGAGTAAGAACACATATATTAGAAGACGTAATATTATTACAGTACTATTTATTACCTTACACTGTACAAATTTAATAAAAAGTGTAATTCAGTAAAAAATATTTCTAATCTCATATAAGTAAAGAAACCTTATTTTATTAAAAAAAAATAGTAAACTTGTGATTAAAAATTTTATGAAAGAAATTAAATAAAAAGCTTATATAATACACTTTCAAATAATAACATTGGACTTAACAATAAAAAATCAAAATTAATAAATTAGAAATTAAATACAAAATTATTTTAAATAAAACGAAACAGGATTTTCACAGTGTGGTTTTGGTAACTATATTAAAATTAATTTATTGTATAGTATTATGAAGGGGTGTTATAGAAATATTTACAAATTTAAAATTAAATGTAAGACAAACAATAAATGTAAAAGCTTATTTAATAAAAATATGAATTTTATGTCTACTTGTACATAAAAAGTTCTGTATTAAAAGTGAATTTAATTTTATGCTCAGTAAATAAAAATATTATCTAATGAATCTGCATTCATATACGAGTCATGACACACATACAAGTATGAATATAAATATGTGTACATATATATGCATATATATATATATATATATATATATATGTGCGTGTATGTATGTGTATATATATATATATACCTTAAATATATTCTATAAAAGTATTTTATTTTAACAGACTATATTTTCCTTTCACATGCATTGTCCCTAAACTTCCATGTATTTTGATAACGTATTTTTATTAACACATATTTTTATTTCACTGGCAATAGGGTCCAAATGCTTCTAAGGAATGAAATTTTAAGCCGTACCAACATTTCATATCTTTAATATTTGTTTCAAATTTTTTGATATTATTTACAGAAAAAATACTATTATGCGTTCGTAATATTTAATATTTCATGTTCTCAACCATATTTATTACAGAGTTCGAAAATTTATCACAAATGAATCAGAAGAGCTTTGATAGTGGTTGATATTCTTATGTTATTTTCAACATTATCTTTAATCCTGTCTTGAACTCTTATTTTTTAATTCTGTAAGCTAAGTTAAGTTTAAGAAACTAGAAAGATATTTTTAAAAAATATCCGCATTTCATAATATAGTATTCATTATTGGTAGGCAAATTATATTGCATATTACAAAAATCATATATATTTTACAGAGTACAATTTATATAGTTATCTCTCAAGGGAAAGATAACTATATGATGAAATATCACATGAAAACATAAAAAAATACATAAACTATTACTCATCAATCATAAGTAACATTAAATGTATAAAAAATAAGGCATATAGAACAATGTATGTCATACTATCAGGAAATAAAGAGATACTGTGTAAATAACAAAATATATGCGTAATTTCAATTGAATTATCAACATAAAAATGTTTACATTCTAATATTACAAAACTGTAAAAGAAAGCAAAGCTGCTTAGAAATGAAAAAAGTTTCTTAATAATATGTAGAGTGTTCTATAAAAATTAATATTTCGGATCACCTGTTTTCTATCAATATAATATATGTACTAAATTAATCTATACATTACTATATAATTTTTTTTCAAATCATTCTTTCGCTCACTAGAGTTTAATTGCTTTGAAAAAATATTTCTTGCTATTAATGCCATTTTGATTCTTAATAAACCTGAATGTTATAAAAAAATTATTGACATTTATTACGTATCTAGGTAATAAATTTAACAGTAAAAATGATTTACAAAATTGATTTACAATGATTTACAAAAATTTTAATTATAGTAAATCAAAAAATAGCATGTTATTTATATATTGTATTCAAAGAAGTTAATGCTTATTGCGATATTTTATGTTTCGTATGTTATATATCATGCAGTTAAATAATGATTTATAGATTTTTAGTAACTATCTCCAGTAATCTTAATTCCTATAAATAGAAGCGGAGGGCCACACTTTTTATCATAATATTGAATATATTTTAAAGTATTTATCATGAAATTCTTAGTAGCTCTTGTCGTTGCATCAGTTGTGCTTTCTGCTACTGGTAAGTTGTATAATTGGTACAGTGATAATTTTCCTCGCAAATATTTACATGCCTTTAAATTTTCTTTTGAAAATCTTTTCTCTTTTCAGTTTTCATTTTATTTTGTAATGTAGTATCGAGAAAAAAATTTTATTACAGTTATTAATATTTTTCATTTTAAAATTTTCATGACATTACTAAATAATATAATAATAAAGAAGTCAATAAATTTTTAATACGATATAAATATATTATTTTTTCGATATACTTCAATTATTATCTCTAGAAATTAATATTTAATATAATGAGCCTGCTAAGTGAGAAAATTCACAATTGATTTAGTAAATATTATAATGATATCATATGCTATATATAATATTTAAAAGCAATTTTTTCAAAGCACTTTAATCGTTATTTATTAATAAAATTAATATAAATCTTTGACATATAAAATATAAAATTTTAATACATTTTTAAATCCAGAAAGGTTTGTCTCCAATGTTACTTTTATTGTAAGAAATTAGCATTAAGGAGTTGATTAGAACCAAGAAAACGGAATCTAAAATAGTAAATGGTAAAAGTAGTTTTATGTAAGTTTGTGTCTACTTAAGCCATGCAGTGTGATAGCTTTCAATATAAAAATAAGGTAAAACAAAATTACGGTCAATATCCAAACAAACTAAATAGATTTACTTTATGCAATTTCTCTTCCACTAGAAAACTTCTTATCAATTGATCGCACAGTGGAAACGCACAAGTTTCTCATCCCTATAATATAGTATTTAAAAAAGTGAGGACGATATGTACAAAACTTTTGCTTCTTTCTGGAATTAATCACAGAAATTTTTCAATGTCTTTAAACTACAAATTTTTTATTAGCTTTAATCTGAAATGTTCGTTTAATTAAAAAGAAACATAAACACCTGAATCAAATTGAAAAAAAACATCGTATACTAAATTTAAAAATATAAACTTAACTTTTAAGCAAAATTAACTTGTATATTTTTAATATACATAACAAAATTACTTGTATATTTTTTCTGTTGAATGAAATATTAAATGCAGTTACGTAAGAATCATTTCTGCAACAGACCTAAAATGTATACAAATAATACTAATTCTCTAATTTTGCAATTTACTTTAAATGTAATGAATAATCATAAAATAAGACCATTTCAGGGTATTTTTTAAACTATGTTTGTTACATAATTTCAGATCATATCAATATAATAGACATTATTTTGTGAAGGAAATTTTAAACGGAAACCATTTTATTCAAATATTTTGTGGTATATAAAACCAATAGTAGCACATTTAATGTTGTACTTAATGAAGTTACTTACGCAGCTGGAAACAATGAAGACATATGCAGTCTGCCTTCTGATCCAGGGATGTGCATGGCCGCCTTTCCGAAATTTTTCTATGATCATGAGAAAGGAGAATGTGCAAAATTCACCTATGGTGGCTGCCAAGGAAATGGAAATAGGTTCGATACCCAAGAGGAATGTGAGAAAACTTGCGGTAAGATAAAAAAAAAAAAAAAAAACTTAGAAAAAGCATTTTGACTAGGAAATAATAAATAATGGAACTTTTACGGTAAAGTTTTTAATTAATTTTATATTCACATGTTATTTTTTATAAATGAATTTGAAAGACAATTCATTGTTGGAAAATTAGCATAATATACTAAATACTTTTACTAATATCATAAGAAAATTCTCCTTTACTGATATCAATATTCAGAATTATTAAATTTACTAATTCTTATTCAGTCTACAAAAATCCTCGTGTATTTTCAAAAGAATCTGTTCAACGATGACCTGAATAGGAAAATATATTTTTTAAAGTGTTTTAATGTTCCAAGGATTATTTGCGAAAAAGATCTTGATATTCGTATGCCCCAGTTTTAAAATAAACTCCTAACAAAAGAAGTTCAAGTATTAGCCTAAAGAAAAGAAAATATAGTTCCAAAGCTCACATGAAAATAATTAAGCCATGAATCCTCTTAAGAAGAAAAAGTCATTTCATAACAAAACGTAGTGTACTTTTAGCAAATTATGTTATTTTTAGAGTTTCTTATAAATATATGATTGAAAAGATGGAACTTGCTTTATTCAACGTTCTTATGCCAAAATATAGCTTTTGGATATTTTTTGTTGAAATATTTCACAGACTTATAATCTGAATAATTCAAAGATACGATATAAATTTAAAATGTTATATCATCTGCAAAATTTTTAAAACTTTCCTTAAATCTACTTATTTAAAATAATCCAAACTTTATTACTTAGTTGGAAAAATGCCAGAATTCTCACAACGCTTATGTTCATAAATATTATAAGAAAACATCAATGGAGAAAAAATATATTCCTACAGAAAAAAATTTTATAATTAGCTTCAACTTAATTTAAACGACCATTTCACGAAGTCTCTCCCTGCTGCAATTATTTTTTTATGGTTTCTTATATTTTTCCTAAATTTTTTACGCATAAAAATTTACTTTTCCTCATTTACTTTCTTCCATGACACATTCTACAAAATTCTCGTCTTATTCTGAAAATTTATTTGACAGTAAATTGAAATAAAATTCACTTCGATTCGATTAGAAATTTAATTTTTTATCAATCCTCATAACCGTGAATTTTAATATCAATATAATGTAATAGCTTGCTTGCTAAGGAAATGCAATATAATATAGACATATGTTATATTGCATTTTCTTAGTAAGAAAAGTGAATCTTTATATTCATACACAATTGAAATTTTACTTTAATGTGAAGATGAACAAACATTTTACATTAATTTTATATAAACTTTCTTTTATAAAGTAAGTTTTTAGCTTTGAATTTTTAATTTAAAAGATCATTTAATTATATTTTTAAATAAAAATTTTATTATTAAATTAATTTAGACTAATTTTTGACAAATAATGAAATAATGATAAGCTTTAAAATTTTTATGTATTAATATTTTTAGCTTTATAAATGTCATAATTAAAAAATCTTGTTAAAGACTTTTTACTGGTTATTAAATAAAAAAATAAAAATTAAAAAATTTCATTTTACTTTTTCTGCTAAAACGAAACAATTTCATTGTTCCAATTTTATCATTTAAAAAATTTTTAAAACAAAAGTATTTTATTCAATTTATATCGTTTCAAATAAACATAATGTAGCACAGATACGATTTAACGAAGAAAAATGTTTAAATTTTAATAATTTTATTAGTTCTAAATATAATTATATAATGGGATTTTTTCTCTTACAGGCGGCCATTAGAAGAACTAAAGAAAAGGAATAACCAACAAGATAAAAATCCTTAGATAATGGAACATTACAAGACTAATTAGAAAATATCTGTCTAAAAAATTTAATTTTAATAAATTGTTTTTTCTCCATAGTTTTCATTTTTAAATTTATTAATATTTTTAATATTATGTCAAACAGTTATCTATAATTATATTAAAAATTTAGCTAAATATCAAAATCAGCTTTATTAGTAATTTTGATTAATTCCTGGAAAAAATAAATTTATTTTTAGAAAGCGTATTTATATATTTCATTACCATTCTCTCGAGATCTTTTTTTCTTTAGAAAATATAGTAGGAGGCATTGCTAAGGGGTTCATTATCATTATTGTAAATTATCATTAATGAAAAACCAAACATTCTTAGAATTAACAATATTGCCGAGCATCAATGCATCTAATTGAGTTTAAAAGAAAACAGTTTGAATTGATATACTACACAGTATAATAATATTTTTAAAAAAGCCTCATAATTTGATATAGCATGTGTGCCAACATTTTATAATCAGAAACCTGTAGACTATTATATCAACAAAATATAAAATGGTTAAAAATGGAAAATAAATTTTAAAATTTCAAAAAATATAGTATGAATCTGAAGTTTAGAGGAAGATAAGACGTTTCCAACATTTTTATAAAAGTATTAAAATCACTTCGAATTTTTTGGAAATTTTAAAATCAGTATCCAAAAACTACAAATATGACGTTAAGAAATAATTTTGTATTTTAAATGACATATTTATTTGTATCATTACATACAAGTCGAAACAAAAGTAAAAAAACTTTTCTCAAAACAACGGTATCGTGACTTTAATGTAAAAGTATCCTATTTCGTACTTTTTTAATTTATGATCCGAAATGGTTGTATCTTTATAACTTCATATTATATTTTATTATATTTTTAAAGAATAATGAATGAATACAATTAGATATGTAATTTTGCGTACATATGGAAAATGTAATTATAAATAGCTAATAACATAGTTGTCCTTAGATAAACAAAAAAGCTCTAATTCGTTAAATAAATGAATTTTTTAAAGAGCTCATGATGTAAACTTATGAAATATAAGAGTCTGATATTTTGAATGAACTAATCGTGTGCATTTGAATAAAATTTTCTTTAAGAAAAAGAGGTTAAAAATTACCTCAAATATAATCTGGAAAGGTATTTTTATTTTAACAGAAAACATTTTTATTTTCACATCCACTGCACCCAAACGCTCTTATGAAATGCCCATTTAAGCCATACCAGTATATAATGTCTTCTATCCAAATTTATTCATATCATATATGAAAAAATATTTGATAATTTTATGTATACATAATAATTCAATTACCAAGCCATATCTCTAGTTCTTTGCCATATCTACTTAACTATGCCACGTGTGCAAAATGTAACTAAACCAAACCAAATCTGCGATATCTATTATAAAAATCGAGAATTGATCACAATTAAATCAGAAGAACTTCAATGTTGGTTGATACCCTATGGTTAATTTCAACGCCAGCTGTAATTTCGTTTTGAGCTGTTATTTCTTAATGTTGAACATCATTTTTTAAAAAAAACGGTCTTTTATATTTTTTATATAGTTTACATTCCATAATATAGGATTTATCATCTAAAATCTTTATGTTGCATATAACAAAAATCAAGCATATTACAAAGTACAAATTACAACAGTTCAGAGGGAAAATGATAAGTATAAAGAAACATAATATCTCGAAAACATTGAAAAATATCATCCACATATGTTTAAAAGTAAGGTAAAATTTAAAAAATAGGTTTATTATTACACTATCATGAAATAAAGAAAAATGCATAAACTACCAATCATTCATATCCGTAACTTAGAATGAATTAAAAACAGAAAATTTTCTTATATTCTGTTATTATAAAACATATACAAGAAAGCAGCTTTTCTTAAAAGTTAAAAACGTTTGTGAATTGCATGTAGAGTGTTCTATGACAATTAATGTTTCGGATTACCTGATTTCTATCAGTACAGTATATGTATGCACTGGATTAATATATACATTGCTATAAATCATGTTTTTCAAATAGCTCCTTCCATTATTACAGTTTCTGATAGTTTTACAAAATATAACATGTTATTAATTTTGTTTTAATGCTCAATAAACCTACATGCTATGAAAATTTGTCATTTATTACATAACTGTGTACTAAAGTTAACAATAAACATCATTTGCCAAATGATTTATAAACATCAAAAGTTTGTATTACATTAAAACAATTTCTGCAATAATAAATCGAAAAAATAGCTTGTTTCTATGTATGCATATAAAGAAATTATGTGCCAAATACTGGTATTCAATTGTAAGCTAAATTGTTAAAATTATGAATTATTTTTTGTAAATCATGACAGTGATTCAAATGTATGAACTTGCTAAAAAAAGCATTTTAAAATTTCATTAAAATAGTTTCGAATTTATTCTCATTTGTGTCATGTGCATTATTATGAATTTTATTTATTACATAATCACGTTATTAAGTAATCATTTATAGCTTCCAATAACTTTAATTTAAACAGTCATAAAATATGCAGGGAATGTATTCCAAAGTATTCATCATGAAATTCTTAGTATTTCTTGTATTGTGACAGCAATTGTGCATTCTGCTAGTGGTAAGTTGTATAACTGAGATAATTTGTAATTTTCATTGCAATTAATTTGCCAGAAAATCTACATTGTTGAGGAAAATCTTTTTCTTTTCAATTTTAAATTTATCTTGCGATGTTATCAAGAAAAAAGTTTATCAAGAAAGGTTTTATGTTTTATTAAGAAAAAATATATGTAATAAATATATCTTTTTCTTGATAAAACTTTCATAACAATTATTTAATTATTTGAAAAACCATTTTAGGTACCATAGAGCAAATAAGTTCAGCATACTCTTAAAATAAGTAACATATATTTTTAATTTGATAACTGACAATTATCTTAAAAAATTAACATTTAATATAAGGAGACTGATAAATGAGCAAATTCATTTTAATTTAGTAAATATCAATAATAATAATTGCTGCATACTGTAGAATTTAAAAAGGCAGATTTTTAAAAATGTTCAAAATCTTTGATGCATAAAATTTAATAATTTTAACACATTATTTTGTAAACTACAAAACGTTTATGGAATAGACATCATTAGGCATGTGCAGTTAGATATTAATTTAGAAACAGTAAACCAATAAATTAGTAATTGCTGAAAGTACTTTTACGGAATTTTTTGCCTACTTAAGCAATACTATGTGACAGTCCTCAATATCAAAAAATAAACTAAAACAAAACAATTATCAATATTGAAAATACTAAAACGCTTATATTGTATTTTGATGCAAAGAAACGAGCTGAAAATGGTAGAATAATTATACATATTTTAGGAATCAATTCACTGAGATAAAGTATCTAGCTATTTTTCATAATACACTTTTATGTTAAAATTAAAGCCGAATTTCCAATTATTTTATCGGAAAATATCACTTCTTGCGTAACAGTTTTGATTTTCGTCGTGGTGCTTTTTGCACAGATTTACTTTATCTAATTACTTTTCCACAAGGAAATTTCAAAAATTGCTCGTAAATATATATATATATATATATATATATATATATATATATATATATATATATATATATATATATATATATATATATATATATATATATATATATATATATATATATATATATATATATATATATATATATATATATATATATATATATATATATATATATATGTATGTATGTATGTATTTTAAATTTACAATATTAATGACCATAATATTTGAAAAAAATTTTGCTTTCCTAATTATACTATTTTTATAAATATATTATAACGTCACCGTTATTGATTGAAACCCCCAAGTTACTTCCAGAATTTCGATGGACGTTAACACCTTTGCAGCTGTCAACGAGATTGATTTCCCACATTTGAATTCTAGGAACAACAAAGTACCCAAAAACAATCGATTACTTCTGATTGGAATATGATGTGGGAACGGCAAACAGGATTCGTGAAGGGCCGTTAAGTCCTTCATGATAAATATAATTCTTCGAATTTAACAGGAATCACCTGGTGAATGGCCCATGAGCTTTCGAAAAATTTATTCCCCCTTCATTCGTTGATTCAAATCAGTGAAGTGGCTGGAAATAAAGGTAAAAGGTGACATTAGAAGATGGATCTGGAGATTACTGGAGGCCAGATGTTGAGGAAAAGTTTAAGATAAATAGAGGCTCTTGGAACGGAGGAGAGCTTCGACATACGTGTGGTGTTTTTGATGCTTCTCTGAAACTGGTCCAGGAGCGGACAAGTCTCAGCAACGGAACGAGGAGTCTGAGAAAAATCGAGATCACAGAGAGACGCCAGGCTTCGAGGTTGATTACCCTGATGCTCCAGTGCTGTCCGGAGAAGATCATCGACCTAATTGAATGACTGTCCGAGACTGTTCCCGAGCACGGAATTTAGAAGTCTGGTCCCCAGTACCAGCGAGGAGTTTTTCCCCGACAAATGTGTAGCGAACGTTCCAGAAAGTGAGAAATTCATCAGTTTTCCTGGAGCCTACAATTTACGGCAGTTCTTGTACATAAACCTGTTAATTTGTAAGTAAATATTTAGTCAAGAATATTAAATTACGAAAGCCTGATTCCTTAACGGCCCTTGCCTACTTATAAGTCAGCCTATCCAGACTGAGTGCGTTACAATATCCACGAAAATTTAACATAAATATCTAATTTTTTATTTTTCACAAGAAAGAATAATTTTTATTTTATTTCCTTGTAATTAATTTCAACCTTATTACTTATGGAACTTTAGGTAATTTTTATTTTTTAAGCTAGTATTTTCCTTTTTTAACAATTAAAATTATTTCATAATAGGAATGTGATATTTTATAAAGATTTATTTTAAAAGAGAAGAGGTTAAAAAGTCTTAATTGAAAATCCTAACATTTTTTTATTTTTACAAGATTCATAAGAATAATAATAAATATAGATATATTTTTAAATTAAATATGCAGTTATTTAGAATAAAGAATAAATAATATTTCAAAAGTAAACATATTTGTGTTTTTCAATAGGTAGAGGTTTATTGAACAACATATATATTGTTAATATTTTTATTTTATTATTATTGTTAATATCGTTTACTTCAAGTTATTTATAAATTATTGCCATCATATGATCATAAAAAAGCCTTCTAATAAAACTAAATGTTGTCTTTAAACTTTAAAATTTTTATTAACTTTAATTTGAAATATTTATCTAAAAAATTAAAATCAATCTGTCAAATCGAAGAGAAATCGTATATTTAATTAAAGTATAATTACCAAATAATTTTAAAGTAAAATGACACAGTTCATTACATATTTTTATGTTAAATGAACTATATTACATTAGTTTAACTAAGAATTTTTTTTCTTTGTAAACTAAAAACATGCACAAATAATTCAAATTTTGTAATTTTCTTTTAAAAATAAAATCATTTCAAGGTATTTTTTAGTTTAAATTTATTACATGGATTTCAAATGTTTCAATGCAGCAGAAATTGCTTTATAATATAAAAATAAAAAAGAAAGCATTTTATTCGTAAATTTTATGATATATCAACCCGATTGTCCTTCATTGGATGCCGTACTTAATGAAGTTATTTACACAGCTGGGAACCAAGAAGCAGTTTGCCTTCCGATTCAGGACTGTGCTTCGCCTCAATTACGAAGTTTTTTTATGATCACGAGAAAGGAAAATGTGCAAAATTCATTTACGGTGGCTTCCAAGGAAACGGAAATAGATTAGACACCAAAGAAGAATGTGAGAAAACTTGCGGTAAGATAAGAAAATTTAGGATATATTTTAAATATGAAATTTTGCTGATATAAATAGTAAAATTTTCCATGGAATGATATAATTTTAATTAATTTTATATTAATTTCTTATTTATCATTAAAAATTTGTCAGTACTTACTGACAAATGAATTATATAAAATTAGAAAATATCAATAATAATCTCAATATAAATATAAATATTTTGATTCCTTTGAATTAGAAAGTATATTATCTGAACATCAATTATTACACTAAATAATGAATAGTATTCATTTTAGTGCAGCTCATCAAGTTTTCAATTTATCTTAAATAATAGTTTCCATCTACTCCAACTGAACAGAATTTTAACAGAACATATATAATGTTAGTTTTGAAATTTAAATACTAAATATTTATAGTTTAAACACTAAATATTATTTTATAGTTCAAATAATAATTATTTACGCATACATTAATTACAAATACTCTTAGTATTTAAACTATAAAATAATAATTACTTTATTAAATTATTTTATAGTTTAAACACTAAATATTTTAACTAGTCAGTTTGGTTTTGTTCCCTTCAAATTTTGATATGGCATAGTGAAAAGTTTTTTAGCACCCCCTCACAAATTAGACTTTTCATAGATAGAGAGCCATTTTCACGTGTTGCTAAGGAGAAAACCAGGAAAACTCTCAACTCATCCCAACAGTCACAGATGTAGAAGGTAGAATTGAAATGACGATCACTCATTATTCAATAATAGCTTGGATTGAACTCAGCGCGGTATGCTCTAAAGAGCACTCGCACTAGACCATAGTTGAGCACCTCATTGCATTCTTACAGGAAAGATTTTAAGGAAATAATTTAAAATTGTTAATTGAAAAATAGGCGATATGATATCTAGTACATCATATTTTCAATCTAAATTAAAAACAATTGAAGCAAAAAAGTGATCCAGTGGAAAAATAAAGATATTTAAAACCAAGTAGGATTTTCTTTACAATATCTTATAAAAGCATGATTGAAAAAATGGAACTGGCATTTTTTAATCTTTTCAGGCTATAATATTGCTTTCGAGAAGTTTTTCCTGAAATATTTTATGGAATATAGTTTAAATGTTTTATGAACACCATAAATATAAAATGTTTTGTCTTCATAATAAATTTCAAAATTTTCATTGTATCCATTTTATTAAAACTAGTCTGAAAATAATTGCAGATGCTCTATAACTTGTAAAATAACAAATCTCGCACAGACCTTATGTTTACAAACGTTATGAGCAAAGTTTAATAGAGGAAATAAATAAAATTGCAGAAAATTTCTTGTGTTTATTTTTAGCGGCATATGAACAATATATTTTGCCAAATCTTTTTATCTCACTTAAATTACTTTTGTTGTTTTTTGAAATATTTATCCTAATTTTTTTAGATATAAATTTTCATTATCGAATTTCATTGCACATTCTAAGAAATTCTTCTCATCAAACTCTGAAAAACAAATTCAACAATAACTTGAAATAAAGTTTAATTACATTCGCATATTAAAATTTCATATATTAAATTTTTTAATTACTCAAGGTCATTCGAATATCTGTGAGACAATTATCTATATATAATAGAAAGACATATTATATTATATTCAGTTATTTTAAAAATGAACTACCATGGATACGAAAGTTCATATTTTTACTAACGAAATTCTAATTTTAGCGAAGAAATAGTGATATATTTTTTAATTAAATTAACAAGCTTTCAACGTAAATAACTAAATTTTTAATAATAAATTTCATTGATAATGTAAATTAAGCAAATATTTGATAGTGGATGAAATTTAAGGAACTAAAATAAAATCATGGTAGAAATGTTGAAAATAGATTTTGAAATTTAAGATGTAAAATGTGTGTTTCCGTCTTTAAAAGATCATAGGAGAATGTTTACATGGAACTCTTTCATTTAGTTATTAATAAATTTTAAAAATAAAAGGAAAAACACAGTAGTTTACTTTTCTGATATAAAGAAAAATTTCATTATTCATAAATTATAAATATTTAATTAATATATTTATATTAAATTTTTATTCTCTTTATATTCTTCAACGTAAGTTTTATTTGTCACCAATATTTGTTTGATTGAATGATGAAAAATACTATCAATCTTAAAATTTTTACGGGTTTTAAACATAATTATATAATGTGATTGTTTTCTCTTACAGGAGGTCATTAGAAGATCTAAAACAAAGGATAAGAGCTCTAAATTAATAAAAACAAGATTATTTGGATGATTTTCAACTATCAAAATTTATTTTTAATAACTTATTTTTTGATCTACATTCCTCATTCAATATTTTAAGAGAATATCTTTATACACATATGAAAACTTTTTATATATTTAGCTAATTTAAATAAATTTGGAAGATCATTTGCATTAACTTAGTTTAGTTTGTCCTAAGAAAAATAAATTAATTCTTAAAAAATATGCTTAATTCATACCAATTCTTTCAAAATTTATTTTTCCTAGATATTGCAAGTCTACTAAGTGATTCACAGTTTATGACGGGATTCACAATCCCAAAGTGATTCACAATCTATGTCAGGGGATTCATAATCCCAAAGTGATTCAATATCTATGTCAGGGGGTTCACAATCACAAAATGATTCACAATCTATGTCAGGGGATTTACCATCACAAAGTGATTCACAATCTATATCCATTAGAAAGCAATTACTGGAAGGCCAACCATTTCTGGAAGTGGCTATATCATAATAATAGTGTAATACAATACCATAAATATAAGATTAAACAGTATGCATTTGCATAGCTTGCAATATAATCATAATTTTGAAAAACATGCTATGATTAGATTCACCACATGTGCCAACATCAAATTTCTGAAGTCTATAAAGCATTGCATCTATAAATAACGTATGGTTAATAGTGCATAATAATTTTAAACTGTGTCAGTAGAAAGAAGAACAAGATATTGCAACTTTTCAAGTCCTTATTATGAAATGTTAATGAATTGGAATACGTCTAAATAAAAATTAAACATTAATTGATAAATAAATAACTTCAATACGTTAGAAATGATGAGTAAAATAATTCAATGACGAAAAGTATGATAAATATATAATCAAAATATTCTGATATAGTAATCCAATTCCAAAAATTTCAGTTGCAATATATAACATTAAATTCAGTACTGAATGTCTCATTAATTAAAATTTCAACATATTTTTAAATGCTTGTTGAGAATATAGTGAATTATATATTTGAAAATATTCTGAATTAAAAGATTTTAAAATATTTTCAGTTTTAAAAAATAAAAATAAATTTAGATTTTATGCTCCATGTCGTTAAAATTAAATCATCATCAAAATCTTGCTTTAAAATAAAAATGTTTAGTTAATGTTTAATTTAATTACACTGCATTTGAACAATTTTATTTGAGCCCAAAAATTCAATTCTATTTTAGCATTTGAAATTATGTAATAATTTGTTATTAATGTATTTTCATGATTTGTAACTAAAATTAAATTTCAAAAAAGACATTTGAAATAAATTATTTTTAAAGTTTTTACTAGTTTAAAATTTATCTAAATCATAACATTTCGATTCCCATGTGTAAAATTAAATTTTTTAATTATATCAATTATTTATTTAACATATAACTGAACACTGGTGAAACAAATATGACCATATCAAACATTACAATAATTTCAGTTATAAATAAATTTTTAACGAATGTATTTTTTGTTAAATACACAATTAAATATACGTCTTCAAACAAAGACATACTTTAGAAAAATAATCTAAAAGACATCCAATTGTCATGAAATAAATACATAACGAATATAAAAAATAATTAAAACACAAAGAATTAAAATCCTATATATTTTAATAATTCTTATAAATATTAAAAATGGATTTTTTTAATATAAAATAATTTTTTGCAAAAACAATTTTTTAACTTATCATGTGAGCAACTTTTCAAAAATCAAATCAATAAAATATCAAAATTTATTTATATTTAACAGCTATAAAGATTAAAATTAAATTGCCTTCAACATAAGTTAAAACTTTATAAATTTGTTCTGTTAACTTTGAGTTTTTAATGAAATAGAATCAAAATAGTGAATTCAAGAGAAATATTATTAATATTTTAATCTCAAAAATTTTAATCCAATGCAAAATTAATTTAAGGAATTTTTCAACATTACACACACTTGTTTCATGTTTTTTCAATGAAGAAAAATCCTTTATTGTAAATAAAAAATGCATTCTCCAAATTAAAAATACGTTTTTTTAAATAATTTTAATTGCATTTACAATAATTTATTTTAAAAAAATACAACATATAAACAATCCAAATAACTGCATAATTTAAGAACAGGAGAGAGAGTGCGAGATTTTCATTTATAACTTCACTATTTAGAAAATCAAAAACTTGTTTTAATGTGCTAAAAATAGGGATACGAAATTATGAACTGATGATAAAGCTAACATAAGATTGGTTGGTTGGTTGGTTTTATCTCCAAAGATTTGACGGAGTCAGACCATATCCATAAATCCATTGACGCGTAGTAAGACGGAAACAAGGAGAGGAGAGGTGAAAATTTCCTTCCAGAGAAATCCCAAGCAGCTTAAAATTTGATCTGCTGAAGCTGAATGTTGCCAGCATTTTGGGCGAAGAGGGTAGGATTTTATGCCCAGATTAAAGGTAAGACATTTTAAATGACCACCGGGAAGTCGTGAAAGGGAAGTATTGATTTTTCTGCCGCGTGAAAGAACCAGCAACTGTCCCGGGTTACCAGCCATATACCAATCGTGAGTGGGGGAGAGGCTCCAGCCAAATTCTTCTATTTAAATTTTCTGTTTGAGAGAAGAGTTCCTAGTTCATCAAATGTAGATGCTGGTAGGCTGCAACCGTTCTTGGCTAAATAGTCAGCCTTCTCGTAACATTAAGATTGAAAGTAGGTAATAAAGATGTGTAAAAATTAGCATTTAAAAAGTAGTGCAAAACTATACTTATAAAAAATATGTACATTGAAGAAGACCTTATCTGTTGATATTAACAGTTCTTACGTCTTTTAATAAACAAAGTTTTAATTTAACCAAATATTTAGCCACATACTTTTATTTAACCAAATAAAAAATGCTCTTTTTTTCCGAGATGAAATATGAATCAAAATTTGGAGTAGGATGCAAAGAATGCCGTGAATGGGTGTAAACTCAAAGTTTATGTTACGTTTAAAAATCAGGAACAGAAAATAATCAATCTTGTGAAGAAATTAACTCTAAATTTGCAAAAAAAAAAAAAAGTGCATAAAACGACATAATGAAGCCATCAATTGAAAACAGTGGAAAACAAAACTTCGTTAACAGTAAATGAAAGCTAAATGCATGCTCGAAAGGAATGAAACTTATAAGAACAAAAATGATTTCAACAAAAGTAAAATCATGCATTCATAATCTTGAATATTCCGAAAAAACAATCATTGTTTAAGGCTATTCTGCAAATGATAAACAAAACTTACATATTGTTATTGAAAAAATTTCTTTAGTTCTGCCTTCTTTTCCTAGGCACAATCTTTTGATTGTTATTTCAGAACACATAAAAAAATTATGTAAAATTTTGCTTAATAACTGTTGTTTTAAGTCAAGCTGAAAAAAAAATCATTGTCAATGACGATAAGAAAATAGAAATAAAAATTTAAGTTTTACTTTTTTAAACTAAAAGAAAGAAATGTTTTTTCAGGGGAGGGGGCATTTAAATACAAAACAAGCTATTCTTCTTATCAAATATCAAAAAATGTGTTTATCGTTGTGAGTTTTGAGAATCTATTGATAGTAGTGAAAAATTGAAGGCAATTTTTCTTCTCCCACATCTCATTACAATATTTATTAAATGAAATCTTTCTGAATAGCTTGCCTTAAATGAATCAACGAAATACAAAAAATATTATAAATTCAGTTAATTTGATTGCTGTCTATGCCCGTTCCCCTCGTGATGAAACGGCCCTGTTTTTAGGCATTTGTATAACTGGGGACTAGCTAAATATTTTATAAATAGAGAGTCAAATGTTTCGGGGTAGAAGTAATTTTATTTTTAAACTGTCCTCGTCACAGATTAGCATTAAAACATTACAGTTACAAACGAAGAGGTGGAGCATTTGCAACCATAATTTATGAAGTCTTGGCCATCTCTGAAGAATTCCACTGCAAAACAGTAGAAGGCGCTCATTGGAGTTTGAAAGAGGGATGCTACACAAGAGTTTGAAATACTTGGAATTTAACCGTAAATATATAGAATGACTCAAACTAAATATATTGTATGTTTATTTTACTTATGTTAGTTTGTAAACAAAGTGTGTATACCATCGTACAACGTATACTCATCATATTATTTTACATGTGTCACACACATAACTCTATATGTGAAACATATATGTGATTAATATGTTTAAATGGAACTACGAGGATAGAATCACTAAATGTATTGTAATGAAAAAATTATAATTCTCTTTTGATATAAATCATAAACTATTTAACAATTGTTGCGTTTCTATTAATTTTGTGAGCAATTGTATCATCTCAAGAACTTATGTGATTCACAAGATTTGACTTAGAGAGCTGTTTTATTCTTATAAAATTTATCCAACACATTAGATTAAATCCAAAGTTTTTACGCAACTTATTCATCCTCTAGCTCTTATATGAGTTAATTTAATCCTTTTTCTGTGAAAAGTCTATAATTTTATAAGGAATTATCATCTCAAGATAATCTATGTGACCTCATTTATTTTTATAAAAATTGATAAACATATATACTTAAAACTAAACTCTTTATGCAGCAATTTATTTTTAATATGGAAAATGACAATTTTAAAGTTGCATTCATTCAAAGCTTCATTTTTATAAGATATCTCATACTAGATACTCCAACTACTATTAGACTTATTTTGATCTTCGTTATGATATTATAAAAGCAGGGGCATCATCAGTTATACTAATCATATTATATTTATCATATAAAAGCATTTTTCATTATTAATATACTTAAAATAAATGTTTTTCTAATGTCCAACGCTCAAAGACAAAATGACTCTTACGCTATTACCTTTCTTCATAATGATGTTTGATGCCCATTTATAACCATTAAAATTATAAGTTTTCGTAAAATTTTCTGATATTAATTGATGATTATTTACGTTTTACATAAGTCCTTTAATAAAAGAAAATATAATGTTTACAAGGTTTTTTATATTTACAAAACACTTTTAAATACTATTTTACAGCCTGATTATAGTATATCATTGGAAAAGTTTAGCCCTTATATTCAAATCAAAACTTTTCAGGAATTAATTTGATATTTTGCAGTTTCAATCCCTGTATATTTTAAAAAAAATTTCGAAAGCATTTTATGGAAATCTAAAATACATTAGAAATTAAGATATGAAAAGATACCCCAAAATTCAAGACGTTAGAATGCTAAATGAAAATCTTTAACATTCTAAAATGGGGACTGGGGGTGTTAACATTCTGAAAAGAAACTACAGAGAGAAATCTATTAGTTTCTTTCTCTTAAATAAATAAGATAGGTCACAAATTAAAGAAGATAATTGTTGACATTTTACCATAAACCATCGTATAATGAATTCAAACATAAAAGATATAGCGTGTAAAAGATAAATGAAGAAATCAATAATTTGTAAAATATTTTCTTTATTTTTTGAAAAACTAATTGTTACTGCAGTTATAACCATAAAAATGAAAACGCAGTCATACTTTCAGTATACAGTATTATTAAAATTACATATCACATATTTTGGAGTTTCAAACAAAAAAATTATGATATATTATTTATAAAACAGAATGATGTCTCTAAAAGTCTTTTCATGCTATATACGAATCATAGAATAATTCAGTTATAGGAATCCATGATGGTGAAGTGTGATATTGTTCAAAGTAAGGACTTGTATTTTTTTGATATCATTCTGACCAATTTAGTAATAACTGAAAAATAAAATATGGTCAGGAAAAAAATATAGATCCATGATGCAGAAAAACAATACTTAGGCTATTCACTTGCCACTTAATCCAGTAAATTCTCCAAATCTGTCTCACTCCTCGAATTAAAGTCACATAGAATATCACATATTTTTTTAATCAAAGTTTGACTAGATGCTCAATAGTTCCAATTGCTGTTTTACAGAAAATCTTAACACTTTACACTAAATTCTACTCATTTACTACCCAATCCAAGTGTCATTTTATTTTTCTTATCATGTTTTATCTACGTAAAATATAAAAATTTTATAATTTATTTCCCATATGATTAATGTTAATTGCAAGATATGTACATACATTGTTTTAAAATAGGTATGTATGTACTATTATGTGTACATATACAAATAACAATATTCGTATAAATAAATAAAAAATAATCACACACAAAAAATATATGTGCAATTTAAAAAATTCAGCTACTATTATCATTATATTTCGTTGTAAAACATTTAAATAATTAAAAGCAATAATAATTTATTTAAAAATAAAATATACAAAAGTTTAAAATTTGCCATAATTAGGAATTTTTTGTGATGAAAAATATTTGAGAAACATTATAAAGGTAATTAATCTTTATTATAGCTTTAAATACTTACGATATTTCTGAATAAATGTGAATTTTCTAAGTATAAAGTTTCAAAATAAATTTTTTAGCAAATAACATTAATTTTTATGTAAAAAACACATAAATAGATAAAATATCAATATGATATAATAACTTTATATCTAAACTTTATGTTCAGTAAACATCCCATTTTGGATAAATACACACATTATATTAATATTATCCATTAAATTCTTTATCAGTTTTGAATCTGTTTCTAGATTTGCATTCATACATAATATAAAAAATAATTTTCTGTATCATATTTACTAAGTAAATTGAGGCTAAGAAAAATATGGCATCACCCGGTCTCATTAAATCGCAATAAACGTTTTCTTTCGGTTCTCATAAAACAGTATGAATAAAATTTTGCAGCTATTAACGTCATAGAATGTTTTATTTAAATGAACAGATCTTGTTGGTCGTGTTCCACAAAATAAATTTCAATACGCAGTCATGAAATTATACGTCCTCTTCCTTTTAATCGCAATTGCACTTTCAGCCAACGGTAAGTAATAGCTAAAAATCTTTCACTTTCTTTTATCGATGAAATTTTTCCCCCAATATTTAAATAATTCACAATTAAATAAATAATATTTTAATTACATTTTTGAAGTTCCCCTAGCAGGATCTCTGAATATTGTTTCCAAACTCAAAATATACTTAATGAAAGTTTTATGACATTTATAAATCTGATTCGAAATTTTTAAAATGGTATTAGAATTAAATTTTCAAACTCTATGAGGAGGAAATTGTTTTATTTTCCTGCAGTCTAAGAGTTCTTTTTGATATCAAATACATTTATTAAACAATAAAAGTCTAATATTACACTTAACTACTTTGCAATATATCGATATAATTGCATGTTTTCAATTCTTTTAGTTATTCTTCACAACCGTGACTTTTTTCTCCAATCTTCATTTAATACATATAACTAATTACGGATTTCTAATGCGTGAAATATAATTCAGCTTTGTTTCCTTAACTAACATTTTAGTTGTTATTTTAACATTTTAGTCGTTCAATAAGTTTAGTTAATTTGTAACACAAATAATAAAATGTAAATAAATTATTGCTAAAACTTAACTTCATGAATGTAATTTTTATTTAAAGAAAATGTTCACATTTATTGCCATTCAACAAAATAAAATTGAAGTATTACATTATCGCTCACAGCATAAAAAATTACTTTTGCAAAAATGTTTTATATTGTATATATAAAAACTCATGAAAATCCTATTGAAAAAAATTTCTCCTGCCTCATCTTGATTATTTTGTAAGTAAACGAAGTATATTTTATTGTATATTCTTTGAAAGTGAAATTAGCAGTTGTTGATAGAATTTATGAAGCTGTGTGAAAATCCATAAAGACTACACAAATAAAATGGCAAATGATTGCAACTGGATAAGCATTTAGACACCTGATTCAAAATTTCTGGCTGTAAAAAGATACTGATTCGTATACGCAACCAACGTAAGAGATTGAAACTATTTAAGAAACATGAAAAGTATCTTAGAAGCTTCATTTAACTAGTTATCAATAATAAATTACTGAAAACAAAATAATCCAAAAATGTCGAATGATTTGGTTTGCTGATACTTTCCTTTGTCTTCTTCTTCTTCTTCTCAGAATTGGGTTTGTATGTCATTGGGCCCCTCTGCTTTTATCAGCATTTTGTACCATTAACTCCAAACCCAATGTTTCCTAGTTCCAGTTGTTCGGGTCACCCACTTTATTAATAAAGTCCGATAGCCCTTTAATGGAGTCTAGGTGTAACTCTCTAGTATGGATGATGCCTAAAGAAGTTAATCTAGGGAGGGCAAGAGCCTCGCATTCATAAATGATAAGCTCTGCCGTTTCCTCTTGCGTATGACATTTCCAGCAGATAGGGTCTTGCTGAAACAGTCCCATCTGGTCAGAAAGTCAGTCATGCTAGGGATAGCTTCCTGATTTCACCAGAAGAAATGGTTTGGAGGTCATTTCTACCTCAAGTGAAGGATTCATTACTGACCCTTTACAAGATTGCCTCTAAGTTCCCTTGTCTTTTTCAGCAAGGTCTACTTCAGAGGCTTCCCCTGCAAATGCAGAAAGGTTTGTTATTTCTTGTGTCTTTTCAGCCACAAGATAACAATTAATAAACTCAGGTAATATAAGTCCACCTAGCATTGCCTGAGATACTGGGAAAGGCAAATTACTCTAGAAGTTTGTCAGGCAACTAGAGGCTCCGTTAAGACACCAATACCGCGGTGCCAATTAGTCTGAGGCACGGATCCCATAACACCAGGGTTTACGGGAGCTGGCTCGCGGCCTCTGATTCTATATTCAAGGCTATCCTGTCATTCCTACAGGACATTCGGCAATCCACCACTTGCCGACGCGCCTGGTGGCTGCTCAAGCCCCAGGAAGGTACGCGTACCCCCTGGTTCCAGGTTTCCTTTGTCGCTATGTGACAAGTCGGGTGCGAAGTTACATGTGTGTGGGTATGATTGATACTCGTGTTGGATCTGAAATGGGTATTATACAGTGATGTGTTCCTTGATAAATTTTACTTTAAAAATATTCCACAAATAGTAGTAATAAGCCCATCAAATCGCACTAATAAGCGCATTATATTGATAGTTCATCAAGACACGTTAGCCAAGCACCGAGAACTCAACTCGAATTCACTTTCCTTCTTTAGAGGCTGATTTCTCTCTCTAATCAAATACAATCCGAAATGCCGTTAAATTTCATGAAGCCATTTGCGCGTTACGTGTGTAACATTACTCTGCTTGCTTTGATTGACAGTGAAATTAACCTCATTGTATTAAAAAGTTGCATCACTATAAATCCCTACATCAAACATTTTTTTATAATTTCTATTTTATTCCAAATAGGATAAAACCATAATATATTATACAGTGCCATTTTTTTTCAAATAAATTTCAGTACCTGTTTTATGATTTAATCTTATAATTATATGATAGATTTATTTTACGTTGTATAAACATGTATGAAGATATGATCTATACTTATCTATTTTTATTCCCAAAGTATATCAAAAGCATATGATTCACGTTTATACCCAATTATTTTGAATAATAATTACAATATTATTTCTAAAATTAGAATAATTCTAATAAATTAAAGAAAGCTTAACTTTCTTCATTTAAATGATAAGTTGATAAATAATTTTATATGGAAAAAACTATTTAATTTTTTTTACAAAGTTGCAAGGAATAATTAAACTTTACCTGCATATCTTTTGCACTCTTATTTTCAGCATATTTATGGTTAGGGCAATTTCTTAAACTTGTATATTAATTTTTACATTTTTAAATAATTTCAGGCATTATTGTCCTTTGCTTTTGTATGTAATTAAATTTTGTTTTCAATTTAAAATTTCCTTTCGCTATTGCTTCATTTTTTTAATTTTCATAATCTAATAACATTAATGTTCCTATAATGATAATCATTTAGTAGACTATAAATAATTAGACTTTAAATAAATTATTTTGATGATTGTCAGCCATAAATCTATACAATTTTGAATTTGCTGATTTATCATAAAGCTTAGTTTTACTTAATCTAAAAAGTGTATGCATACACTTTTTTATTTATTTATTTTTTTTATTCACATAATTATTTCATATCAGTTTTATGTATATGATTATATTCTTCGTTCAACATTTTCTAATTAATTGGTTATTTTCATTTTTTTAATATTTGCATTTTTATCTTCTTCTGTCATTTTCAATCCTAAATTTTTATTTGCTAAAATACGTGTTTATTGCAAGATTATTCAATAATAGTGTACTCCTTTTTTCCTGTAAAAACATTATAAAGCTTATAGCTCATTTTCTTGTGATAGTCTGAAATTCTTTTTATTTAAATACCTTTTAAAATAATTGTTATAGAACTCAATTTGAACTGTATTACGTTATAAAAGGACTTTTCTGGAACAAAATTCAATTTTTACAAAGTAAAAAATCCTTTAATTATATTACCTAATTGACCCTTTTTATGCTTACCCATATTATCTATTAAAATAAATGACTAATAATGAAATTAAAACGAAACGCTCTTGTCTAATTTATAATGAGGAAATAAATTATAAAGTATTTAAATAATTACCAACTTAATAAATATATTTTATTTCAGTTGAATTAAAATAATAAATTATTATACTTAATTACCAATTCAATTAAAATTTTATGAAAACTATATCAAAATTCTGACTCTCTTGTAATTGTTTTTCTCCTAATTTTATCTTTTGTTTAGCTGAGTATGCATGTAAATTACCAACAGCAGACTCGGGTGCGTGCAAAGCCTACTTTCCCAAATGGAGTTATGATCCATCCACTGGCGAATGCGTGAAATTTATTTACGGAGGTTGTGGTGGCAACGACAACAGATTTAATACCAAAGATGAGTGCGAGATTGAATGCAGTAAGATTTTTTACAATAATAGTATAATAATATTATTGTTATAACCGAAATAAAAAAATATCTGCTTTTATTCATTTTAATTGTGATTTTTAATTGATTGTTCCTTGTTTTGCAGCTATAGATTAGAAGATTCGGGAAGAATTGGATCAGTGAAAAGACATGCGAAAAATTATTCTTAATGTAAAAATTATTTCTTGTATTCACATTATTTTATGTACTAAAAATTACAAAAAATCAAATAATTTTTATGTAATAAGGTTAAAATTTTTAAAATAACAGTATTCATTCAGACATCTTAACTTATACAAAATATGAATCTCAAATTATGTTTCAAATTGCTTTAAGATATGACTAATTTAATTTAATTATAGTTATAGTATAAACACATAAAAGTTGTTATTCTTATGCATGTAAAAATTTTAAAATATCATTTATAAGGTAAACTATTTCAAAATGGTTACGAACTGTATTCATTAAAATTATATATTATTTACTCAATTTCATATTGCACAATGTGATTTTATATTTTTAAAATATAAATTGTATTTTCATCACTAACAATGTAAAAAGTGATTTCGCCTATTAACAAAATTTTTCATAAAACATCTGAAGTAAAAATTCAGTCAAATATTATTAAATTATTATCAATTCACAAAAATATATTAAATATATTTCCTATGTTTTTGTAATTCATTTTTATAAAAATTTTAATTAATATTGAATTTATATTTCACAAAATAAATATAATTTTATCTATAAATACATCATTTCTTAAAAGTATGCATTTGGAAGTTGAATTTTACATCATTTATATATCTTTCAGTAAAAAAATTATTTGAGCTACCAAATGTTGTATAAAATTATGGAATCTTTGCACACTAATGCAAAACATTATATATTTTTCATATTGACTTTAAAACAACAAAAAATTAGAAAATAATAAGAAATATCTTTTTAAATACTTGATTTAGAGAATAATTTCAAACAAATCATTACAAAAATTTACAATGAATATGCACTTGTCATGGTAATAAAATTAAAATTTCATTGATATTTTATATACAGTTTGTAATGTTGCAACATGAATGGATAAATATACATAATCTTAAAATTAAAAAATTTTAAGTTATTTTTTTTAATATTTTTAATACTATTTTAAACATTCTTAAAAGTTTTTATAAATTAAAAGTTAAGAAAAAAATTAAAATTTTAACGTAACATATTTTGATAATAAATTATTAACCAGTCAATGAATATTTTATAATTGAAAATTCCAGCTTTTTATTTCTGGATATGAAACGATTGGATAAACTTAAAGAATTTTACTTATATATTTTATTTTGAAACAACATCTTGCTTACATCTAATCAATGTCTAATCAATGAACAATAAATTTAATATTAACTTTAGCGCTGATTAATTATCGAATGCAAATTTGGTAATTATTGGCTTCAAAGTTTGCATTTAAAAATTATAAAACTTTTCATTAGTTCCATAATTATTTCAAATCTTATTCAAATACTTATCACCAGTTCTTCTAATTCTTTAAAAAAAGTAAACAACTGTATGCAGAATCATATCATTAGTTGCAAAGCTACACAATGAAAGTTATCAAGTTTCAATATTTTCCATGAAACTGTTGCATTCAAAATGACTCTACTATTTCAGTTTTTGAATAGCTTATAGAAGTGAAAATACTTTGTATTAAGAATTCAATAGTATATTGAAATAAAAAAATTATTAAATACCTTATAATTTAAGTATAACATTATTATGTAATATGAACTATTTCTTTTTAATATAATTTTTTAAAATAAATTTTTAGAAGGAAATAACTCAAGATTTATATATAGATATTACTTTGATAAGTTTTACATTATTCTTTAAGTGATTAGGGAAAATGTAAGCAACATAACGTAATCAATTTCTGAGGCAATAAACTTGAAGAAAAACATGCACGTGCACATACGTTTATAAGCTGTGCAAAGAGTTACATTAAGTAATTTCCGTAACGGTGATTTTCTGCCACGTATGTGATCCAAGAGAATATCAAATATTTTGCATACTGAAAGATTATTTTCTTATATTTAATAGCCAAACGTCAATTTCTCTATCATTTATAATGTTTAATTATAAAAAATTTCGCATACATTAAAATACTCTAAATTTAAAGATTATGCAGTCAATGTCAACATAATTGTGTAATAATTAAACTATATATAATACGGTTACATAAAATTGTAAATACATTTATAAATAATGTAACACTTATAATTTTCAATAATTGAATTTGTTTCTAAAAGAAATTAACTTACTTTAGGTAATCAATTTAATTTAAAATTTTATACTGGGTACATTCATAAGTAAAATATCTGAGACTGAGAAATATTGAATAATTTCCAAAAATAAATTGATTTTAAGTTTTGTGTATCATTTACTTTGACACAACCATAATTTATTGAACGGATTAGAACCTGCATAACGATTAAACGTTGATCCAAATTCACAGAAGGGTTTAAAGATCAGTACAATTAACAAATTCACTAGTTTAAGCATTTTTAGCCCTAGGGTAAGCATATAGGCATTAAAGTAATCTTTTAAAAGTTAAAAATTATAATTTGTTAAAAAATTATTGAACCATTACGAACTTTTGAGTTAGATATTGTTGAAGAAACAATTATTTGCTTAAATTATAAAATACAGTTTTGAATTTCGTATCAATTTACCAAGAAATTAATCCTTAAAAACGCATCATAATTTCAAACATTTTTTTAATTAAATAAAAATACTATTATCTAAATTTGAATATCAGACATTTATTATATTAAACATAATTAATCAATTAATTCAATATTACTTAAATGAATATTAATTTTTAAGTCAAATATAGTTATAAAAAGTCAGAAATCTCTTATTTGCGGGTCCTAAAATTAAAAGGAGTAAAACAAAAACACTATTATTTTTTAATATCGAAAATAATTATGATTCGCATATTGAACAAATAATGGTTTGTCAAAACTGAAATTCTGCTTCTAAAATTATGTAACATAAATCTATTTCTACAAAATGGCATATTGTTAAAAATTATAACTGTTCATAGATAAAGTTAAGGATTAAAAGTTATATTTTTTAAAAGCGATCATTTATCTCCAAATTATTTTTAACACTGCAGAGTGCGTACTAATTATCTCAGCTGAAATCTTATTAATTATAATTTTGGCTTGATACATAAATAAAAGAAAGAAATTGCTTTTATACCAATACTTAAATGATTTTAAATATATTCTCATTCGTAACGAAATAATTAATATTAATATTTTTAAAGCTACACTTAACATACGCTGTAAATTATGAAATATTTACACTCAGAATAAATAAGAAACATTAAAAATTCATACTTATATTGGTGCTATCAGTACGATGTAATTAATGAAAAATATAATAATTTATTGTTGAAAATTTCACAAATCAAATGACATCCTTCCAATTTCGTTACATTATCTTTGATGAAAATCCATAAATTCACATGTTACATTTTAGGGACTTATAGTGCCCATTGGGATTTTTGAATGACTTCTGAGGACAAATAATTGCAGAATGTCCTTTATCTAACAAAACAATCAGTTAGAGTACTTATCAGTCTAAAAGGTAACGCCAAAACACTGATGGTAGATTTTTCACATAAGATCATAAATATTTTCAGAGTCTGAATTCATCGCTACAAGGAATTTGCATTTAATTAAATTGTTACCCAACCATTAATAGTTGCATTTTTAGTTAAGAGACTCAAGATCAATATATAAATCCTGTTTCCCGTACAGTGCAATGTATTTTATCATTTGTTAAAAAAATTTGATTACATCCCTCCATAGCAATCATGATCTCCAGATTTAGCTTTAACTGAACATTTAAAATACAATATAAAACATTAAATATTCCATAATTAGACTTTTGGCTGATTTAAAAGCTTCTTCATACATTTTTTAATCAGAAATGTCTAAGGATTACAGAAAATATTATACACCCCATTAAAAGAAGTATTTCGTATTCTCCATCAAATGTTATTTAATGAAAATCAAATGTTATTTAGTTTCAAAACTCATATATCTTTTTTTATAAAAGCAAAATACATTCAATCACGTTAAAAAAAAAAGAAGAAGAAGAAGAAGAAAGAAACTCCTAAAATATTAATTTGCTTGGCGCATATTCTAAACACCAATTCTCTCAAAAATTTGTTTTATCAGAATTTGAAATTTGCTACTGAATTTATTATAAATATAATTTATCCAATTATATTATTTATATATATTTTTCGAAAACATTCCATAAACTTCATCATGTAACATAACTTTACATTCTTCATTCTAATGGTTGTTGCTTTTTCTGCACACGGCGAGTTATTCAGTTTAGTTCATTAAATTAGATGAGAACCATTCTTAAGATATAAACCTAACACTATTCTTTCAATTCACCATAAAGTGTATATAATCAAATCTTTATTTCATTTAAGAAAATAAAAATCCATTGAATCTGCTTTTTTTTACTAAGTATTCCCATTTGTCAAAAGTGAGAAAAAAGGAAGAAAATAATAATAATCTTAAGAAAATGACTCATAGAACGTGAAATTTTGCATGCTTTTACACTTTACATAAACTGAAATATTTTTGTAACTTTTTTTGCTTGCATGATGTATATTTTTAAATGTGCTTAAAAATATATTGTAGTGAAAAAAGAAGCTATATATACATATATAATTTCTAAAGTAAAATTATTAAAAAAAAAGTTTTTTTCACGACTATATATATATATATATATATATATATATATATATATATATATATATATATATATATATATATATATATATATATATGTATGTATGTATGTATGTATGTATATGTATATTCTAGAAAATAATCGATGCATCAAGAAGGAATTGACTGATGAAGACAAAAATTGGTGGATTGGAAGATTATGAACAGAAGAGAAAATGATTAAAATTTCAGAACAATCAAATTATTTATTTTAAAGTTATATAATTACAAATTAATGAGCTCAGAAAGGTATTGACTCATCTCAAGCCTGGATGCAAGCTGCCAAACGGTATGACAGAAATTGATCCATAGACTGATAAAGCTCCAGAATGGTCTCCTGTGAGATTTCTTGACCAATTTGCTTCATTTGTCAGAACATACCTTGTTAGATGCAGTCGCTTTTCCATCATATCCCAAAAAAACTTGATGGAAGAGAGATATAGAAATCTGGCTGGCCAAAGCAACACATGTCGTACGTGATTTAGCATTATATTACTGAAAAATAAGACCAAGGTATTGCAAAAAGAACGCTAACAAAACTGTTTGCAAAATATCGTCGTAGTACCGTTGTTTTGTAAGTGTGTCTTTAATGACTACCAAAAGAGTCTGGCTATCAAGGGAAACAGCATCTCAGGCAATAACTTCTGATTGAGGGCCTCCGTGGCTTGCACTAGTGAAAACAAGATTGGCATGCTACCTTGGGCGTCTCTAAACACATCGTCAATGATCACAAGACACAGTTGAAAGCGGGATTCATCGTTAAAGGTCCTCAGTTAGCATCACTCCAAGCTGTTTGAGTCTAGTTCCAATGTAATCTGATTTGACAATCTGCAGGCGTGAATGGCAGGTGGAGTAATTGTCTGTATGAGCGTCGATTTCTCCTTATCACCCTTCAGTGAATGGTTATGATGGACACTCCTGTACCAATCAAATGTCTAATGGTTGGTAGTGATGAATCAGTTGCTGTAACAGCTGATCTGAGATTCACTGTCTTCACAATCAGCTGTGGCTCTAGATCGACTGCTACCTGAATCTTCCACTGTCCATCTCAGGTCTGAAATATTCCATTATCCATCCATTTTTGACAGCATCTTTTAATCACTGCATCGTTTTAACCCATATGATAAGCGATTCTCCAATTTGCTCAAACTATCTCTCTTAATCCAGTGGTATGACCATTTTCAAACTTTGACAGTTACACGCATTCAGTTATTGAAAGGAATCTTAAATACAATGCTACAAAAATTTTTTAACAACAGTTACAAAAGTAGCTCCTTGCATACATCTTGTGGATGCACTTCCTAGAGACTACATATATATATGTATATATATATATATATACTGGGTGTACCAAAACTACCGCATAAACTCTGCACAGCTATATTCCTCGTTGGGAGTACATAAAAACCGCCCAAAGAACCATTCTTGTACGATCCATAGTTTACGAGAAAAATAAGAAAAACAAAGTATGACGTCACTTCCGGTGCAAGAAAAAACACTATATTGAACTTTTCAACAGCAGTATATGCACAATTTAAAGCAGATGTTCAAAGTGTCCAAATTGAATGTCGAGGTAGGCTTGAGCTAGAGATGTAAAATTCCCGGGAATTTTGAAGCTTGGGAATTAACTCGGGAATTTTGAGAAAATACCGGGAATTTTGGGGAATATTGGGAATTTTGAGGGAATAAACTCAGCCAATCATATTTCGTTTTAGGGATTCTTTTTTCGCATATATATGAAGCGAAGTGAAGTAAAATTTGATATTTAAATAAATTTTAAACAAAGTGAAATTTTCGTTTCTACAATAAGCATTCATAAAAGCAGTGAAAAGCATAAAATATGAACATTAAAATTGTAAAAAATATAGTATTGAAAAATTTCATTCCTAGGGGATATTTTTATATCGGTGTATGGCGAGATCTGTCGCTAAGATTGTTAGGAAGCCCATGTTTCTCACAAATATGTATTTAATGAAATTATGAAAATAAACTGAAAATTGTTATTTGATCAAAAATAATATTGTTTCATTGTAACAAATAGTGATTCTTTTATTCATATCTATTTTTGGATTTTCAGTTCTTTTAGGTTGTAAGAGATTTATTATTTTTTGTGTTCATTCTTTATATAATAGATTTGTGTCTTATGTATTCGAAATTACTTTATTTTTTTAAAAAAATGATTTCACTTTAATTTTAATGTATTTTTCTTAAAAACAAATTATTTGAAAAAAGTAAGGAAGTACTTGATTTTTTGACTCTTTGTAATAAATTGAAAATTAAAGATTTAAAAATAAACAATGCCAAGCAAATTGCTTTCACTTTTGTTTTGACTTCTAATTGACAAATTTTTAATTTATCAATGATACAAAACACGATACCGTTTCATGTATTCTTCTCAATTGAATATGTGTAAATGGTGCACAAATTTAATTAATATGTAAATGAAAGTATGTGGTGAGGCGACATGTGTAAGTTGTGAACAAAAAAGAGCTCTTCCAGCGAATCATCATTTAAATATCTTGTAGGAATTAATGTGACAAAAATTTTTAAAAAAATTTATTTAAAATTTTTTTTACCCACAAATGTAATCATGAATAAAATACTTTTTCTTTTATTATAGTTAAATTATTTAAAATAATTTTCTTTTATATTCTAAGATTAATTAACAATTTTTAAGTACAATATATATAATGCAGACTTTAAATAAAACTATTTTTATTTCTTTTGCAAGGATCTGATCCATTAATTTACACAATTACAATATATCTACAGTTGAATTATTCATTGGGTTTTTGAAAACAGTTTTTTACAACATTAAAAATGATTTTAAAATAGTAAAGTAGAATCAAAATCTCTTTAAACTATTGTTCATCAATTCTAAATGATAAGACAGAAAATGTGGGTGAATTAAAAAAATTGATTATCTGTCATTGAAAATACTTCCATTTTTCAGACTTTAGTACTAGAAATAGAAATAACTTTATGATATTATGAAAAGAATTTACGAAAGTCAAGCAAACGAATTCTGAAAAAAAAGTGTTGCTTTTTTAATATTTTACACTCACGTAATCTAGTAAAAAAATTTAAATTATTTTTTAATTCAATGCATCTTGCTTTTCATAAAAAGGCTGAAATGTGTTATTCTTTTCAAAAGAAGATTTTTGGTTAAAATACTAGCTCTAAAAATATTAATGCCAATTTGATGTAAGAAAATAGGTATATTATTTTTCTATAATCTTGTTATAAAAACTTGAAAATTTATATTTTATAAGAGTTAGTTCAGCTTGAATTTTTACACACAAGATTAAAATTTGTACATAATACAAAAATTTTAGGACAATTGACAAATCCCCAATTTCGTGAATTGTATATTTCCAATTCAAAAACTTGAAGTAACCATAAACAATTTGTTCAGAAAGGATTTTAAAAATTGTACAGATGCATTTAGAAATCTGCACAATAAAAAAATCCCATCTAAATATGTTTTTACCTGTTATCTTGTGAAATAAAAATAGGTATTATTTCTATGGTAGAAAATATCTATTATTTGCAAATATAAAAATATTGCTTAATAAATACTGATTGATTTTTATGAATATAGTTCTTCAACATGACAACTGAAGTGGATACAACAAAAATTGTTGTAATAAATAAGGTATAAAATTAAAGCTACCTATTTTACTGTAACAGTAATACTATATTTAAAACAAGCAAATGACACTAAATATCATAAATAATAGTTTAAAATATTAGTTTTTCAATGTTTATACTACTTCTTTCATGATGGAAAACCAACTTGGTGCCCAATGATATAAATCTGTCAAAACTGTAGCCCTATAATGCTGAAAAGTGAAAATCTTTGTAGTAAGGTATTCGAAACAATATCCTACCTCCTTTCTGGCTTCTTAAAACTAGTTGCTCATTTTAAAATAGCAAGTTTCGAGCATTTTAAATTAATGCATGTAGGTCATAGATATGCTGTCAGAAGGAAACTTGTGAACTTCAGCTCACTTTAAAAAATTTCCAATACATAGATGAAAAGTTTGTTTTTTCTAGTATAAATGTAAAATACAATGTAATTTAGAATTCATAAAAACTCTTATTTGAAGAAACATTTAATATATCACACATGAACATTATTATTTACAATCTCATATAAGTGTGTCAATACCAACCATCAACATATTCTGTATAATAGTTGGTAATTATAGTGAAATTACATAAGACACATTTTTGAATTGAGAAACAATCTTGATTCACTAAGCCCCTGATTATGTTATATGTGTATACAAATTTAAAATTATGAAATTATGTAATCTGCATATATATATATATATATATGTGTGTGTGTGTGTGTGTGTGTGTGTGTGTGTGTGTGTGTGTGTGTGTGTGTGTGTGTGTGTGTGTGTGTGTGTGTGTGTGTGTGTGTGTGTGTGTGTGTGTGTGTGTGTGTGTGTGTGTGTGTGTGTGTGTGTGTGTGTGTGTGTGTGTGTGTGTGTGTGTGTGTGTGTGTGTGTGTGTGTGTGTGTGTGTGTGTGTGTGTGTGTGTGTGTGTGTGTGTGTGTATATATATATATATATAAACATCTCTATATGACATAATCCTTTAACTAAGCAGCAGAACTTTTAGAAGCACTTTCAGCTCACATAAATTAATCAAAATGAAATTGGTAAAAATTATGGTGAAAATCAAAAGTTTTGTCTTATCTAGTTCATTTGAAACTATAATGTAACAAACACAAAAGCCATATCCAGGAAACTTGGAATAATTTATATACGATTATAAATACTATCCAACCAAGTTAAAATTTAACTTTTTCCAAATTATTGAAAAAATCCTCAGAAATACCACCTAAAAGATGGAAAATAGATATCTCAAGATGTTGAAAAAGAGGAAATGGCAAATGCTAATAGGAGACAGGCTCTGCTAGCTAGGATAAACAGGATTTAAAGGTTGTAATACTGATAAAGAATTTTATTATATCGACACAAACTGGACCAATTTACAAAAATTTATAAGAAACACTTCATCAAAATTTTAAGTAACTTCAAATTAATCAATTAGCATCTACAGCAACTATTTAACTTATAACTTTCAGTAAAAGCAAAATTATGATATAAATCTCAACAAATCTAAAATTATTGGAACTAACATGCATATTCAAATTTTAAAAGGTCCATAATAATGAATGAAATTTAATATTCTTGTCATGTAACCCAATAAAATTACTGATTTGTTACATCATTAATAATCAACTAAATTAACTATTAAAGAAATTCAACATGCTTATTTAAATCTAGCTATTCTATTTAATTTCTCGCAAAAATTTCCAATAATAAATAGATTTATTTTAATGAGGAATGATATCAAAAGCATTTTCCTGCTTCTTTATTACAAGCAAATAATTAGCAATTTTAAACAGACATTTTTTATATGACAGTATTAAAGTTCAGATATTTTCCAAATCTCAAACAACAATTGTGAACTTTAATAAATATAATAGTTAAAAATTGGGAAAATGTTCTACTAATATTAATAAGAATCGGTATTTATTATAATCTATGAACAATCAGTTTTATTACGAAGGTTTTTGCATTAGTATTCTCTAGAAAGTATATACACAACACTATGTAATAAATCCTATAGCAATTATATAAGCATTTATAAAGTATATCTATGTATAAAAAACTTGCAAAAGAAAAAATGTCTTGCATGTTAAAAATGCCAAATAAAATTATCAGTACAGTTCACATCATTACTTTTGATGGCAAGAGAAAATGATTGTGTTATTGCAAACAATACGTATAAAATCTGATTCGAGATAAGCAGATATTTAAACATCTGATTTAACCACCGAAAATAAAACCACAATAGTTAAAAATTACCTTTTAACTATTGCGGTTTTATTTCATGAATGTTTCAAACTATAGATGTACATCCAGGCTATTACTTTTATCTAAATTGATCAAAAGTAACACCAGATATCTAATGAAAAACAAAATGAATATCTACAGGGTTAGCAAGAAATAAGTTTCCCACTTCAGAGGGCTGTAGAATACGTTCCACTCGTCCAAATGAGATAAAATTTGAACTACAGATAATTCAAATGATGCGCTTGACATTTATTAAAAAAATAGTACAAAATTTCACCGGTAGATGGCGCTGTAATGCACATAAAATTATTTTATATGCTTTATAAATGTTAAAAAATAATAATGAAAAAGTAGCGTTACAACTCTTCAATATGCCTTCTTCATTTGGCATTCATTTGGAAGGGCAATGTCTACTGTAAAAGGCCAGCATGTGTACCAGATCTGAAGACAGCATTAGGCGCCATATCCTTGATATTCCGACAGACTCACACCGGTCTGCTGTCGAAAATATGGTTCTGTGGTTATAGAGCACATTGTTGAAAATGAAGAAGGGTATATTGAAGAGTTGTAACGCTACATTTTCATTATTATTTTTTAACATTTATAAAGCATATCAAATGTTTTTATGTGCATTACAGCACCATCTATCGGTGAAATTTTGTACTATTTTTTAATAAATGTCAAGCGCATCATTTGAATTATCTGTAGTTAAAATTTTATCTCATTTGGACAAATAGAACGTATTCTACAGCCCTCTGAAGTGGGAAACTTATTTCTTGCTAACCCTGTATATACACTAACAATTGACATTATAAAAAATTTTCGTATGCTATTTCAGAATCAGTAATCAATCTAATAGTAGAATAATATTTTTCGAGGAATATATATGTGAAAGATAGCATATCTAAACGATTTCTCGGTCCAAAAATTTAATAAATACACATTCAAATAGTAAGCATTACGAGTAACAATTACAATGAACACAACTTGAAACCTCTCCAATTTTTTTCAAATGGCTGAAATTTCTATTGCCATAAATGAAAGTAGAAATCATTAAAATATATCTTTTTAAATATATTATGTGGTTTTAATAGTTAAAAACTTATAAATTTTTAAGAAAATTCAAATTTTTCCACAATTTTTAAAATTTGGGAATTTTCAAAATTCCCGGGAATTTTGAAAATTTCCATGGGAAAAAACCCGGTTTATTCCCGGAAATAAACCGGGTTTTTTCCCATCCTTACAACACTAGCTTGAGCACGCCGTAAAATGACTGTCAGGCTGTCATCACAAGTTGCAGCATAACGGGGTTCACCGAAGTATAAACAGCGTGCAGACGAGCAACTAAGTCCATTGGTATTTGCACTACGTCTTGATATACCAGTTCTTTAAAATGGCCTCATAAGAAAATATCCAACGGTGGAAGATCTGGTGGACATAGAACCGGACCACTACGTCCGCTATAGCTGCTGGGGTATTCCATAACCAGCCAACCACGTACAGGAGCACAGAAATGCGTAGCAGCCCCATCAACCTGGAACCAAAGGCATTTCCATTACATCGGCCTTACATCAAGTGCATGTCTTAGTAGTCACGAACGGAATACCTGGCCACCATATGAAGTCTACCGGTAGCTGCAAGATGCAGCCTTTTAAATACCAGTTTAACGACGGCTTAACGTCATTCCATGGCACGCGCGCATTCAGGACGTGATATGTGCGGCGGACGTTTTAAACATTATCGTCTGGAAACATGCGCAAGTACTGTTGTTGATATGTCTAATAAAGTCAGAAATTGTTTTTCGTATTCTTCTCGTAAACTTTTGATCGTACAGGAACGCTTCTTTGGGCAGTTTTTATGTACTCCTAACGAGGAATCTAGCTGTTTAGAGTTTATACGGTCGTTTTGGAAAACCCTAAATATATCTATATATATATAAAAATTTCGTGTCACGATGTATGTTCCCGATAAACTCCGAAACTACTGAACGGATTTTGATAAAATTTTGTAACCATTTATAACATGGTCCAACTTAAAAGATTGAATAATTTTTATCTCTTAATTATTGATCTCAATATTTATTATACTACATTAGTGTTTATTTATTGGTTAGTTCTGTAAGTTCCTAATAGATGGCGGTTTAGCATCTAAGTTGCACAGGTATTCGGCGACGTGTTTATTTTTCTAGATTATACCATCTTCGAGAAAATTAACGTGCGCGCGCAATCGCGTGGTTAAATATAGAATTTACATATATTTTTATTATTATATTTTCATGATGTACATATATTTTCATATATATTTTCATACATTTTCATGATGTATAATCATACTATAACAATTTTTTGTGAATCACTTTCATAATTATATTTTGTATTGTGTTATTATTGTGCAGTATTCAGTTTGAATATTTTTAATATTATAAAAAGTAAAATAAAATTTTATTTATTACTGTTTTTCTCTACTAATTTTCATACCACCTCGAAAATATGTAAGTATTTCTTGATAGCCTTTTATTATTTTTTATTTTTATTTTATAATTTGATAATTATTAATTTATTCAGTAGAACATTTTGATCTAATTTATTTATTCAAATGATAAATTCTTTTAATTTTTTTTATTTCAGTATAATACCGCGGAAAAACTTTTAGTTTTAATAATTAAAAATTGAAAAAATAACAGTTCGATGTCAATGTTATCTACCTCATTTATAACAATTTATTTTTAGATGTTTTTAATTTATATAGTATATTTTATAAGTAAGTCACTGATTACTAACTATAATTTAATATAAGATGAATAAAATGTAAATTCAGAAAGTATATGTTGATTTGTGCTTAATTTCAAAATTTCGATACTTTACCTATTACTTTTAAATTTTTGCGAAACGTTTTATTTTTAATCTCATATGAATGAACCTATTTTAAATTTTTTTAGAAAATATTAATTTGATTGTACCCAAGAATTAGTAAAAAATTGATTCAATGTATTATAAAAACTCAGCCACTGCAACGCGTGGCTGGGTCAGCTTGTATATATATATATATATATATATATATATATATATATATATATATATATATATATATATATATATATACAGCCTGATATTGAAAATGCAACACCAAGATGAAGTTGCCAGAAAATTATGCAAATTTCAGGATAGACACACCTTACCGAGTGAAATTGTGCTGCGCACGTATAAAGATGGGGATGATAAGAGGTACAAGATGAGGAACCGGAAGATTGGGTAATACTCACACCGTTATTGCTGCTTAAAAAATAATCGTTGAAAATTTATTCTTGTAACAAATGACGCCTGTAGTCGCAGAATCTATTATGCCATCTTCGGCGGAGTCAGTTCCAGCAGACGGATGAATTTACGAGACGTATGGTGATTGGACTGAGAAAGGTAGGCTGGTCCTTTCGGCAAATGACAGCTGATAGATACCTGGAAGCGTCCACAGTTCACTGGCTGTGGAGAAATTGGTTGGAACAAGGAACTGTGGAACGTTTGTGGGATGCCGGTGCAGCCAGATTGACGTCAGCACACATGGATTGACGCTCTTCATGGGAAGCGGTGGTAGGTCTGCAAAGCACGTCTACCGAAATTCTACAGAATGTTCAAGGTACCCTGAATGTTCCCATATAGAGCAGAACCATTTGCTGTCGATTGGTTGCTAGTGGCTTACGCTTATTTCGTCCGTTAAAATGACTGCCATTGACTCCACAGCATAGACGCCAAAGTTTGGACTTGTACCAGATAAGAGTGATGTGGACAACGAAGTGGCACAGCATCATCTTCTGAGATGAGTCAAGCTTCTGTTTCTTCACTGATACTCACCATATACGAGTATAGTGTCGACGTCGAGGCATGTCCGATTCTGCAGCAATTGTGGAAAGCTCCATTATCATTTGGGGTACCATTACGTACAATTCCAGGTCACTTCTAGTTTGCATTCACTGCACTATGACAGCCCAATGTTATGTGAATAATACACTGCGGATAATAATGTCATACTCCCATTACCTTCCGTGGATGCCTAATACCCTTTATCAGCAGGATAACGCCCGACCGCACACTGCTTGTATTAGCCAACATGCCCTTCAAGTTATACAGCTGCTTCTTTCACCAACGTGCTGGCCAGATTTCTCACCAATCGAACACGTTTGAGATATGATTGGGTGCCATTTGCAGACCCTACTACTGCGTCCTTCCGAAGACGCACTTCGGCAAATGGTTGACAAATAATAAAAAGTCATTACTCAGGACGCCATTCGTATTCTCATTGAATCTACGTCTAGACATGTTTTTTCGACAACGGTGGTCCTACAGCCTACTGACCCAACCCTGTTCTTGCTTTGTATCATGAATATCATTTTGAAATACATATCACTTATTGTTCGTTGCTGTCTCTCTCTGTTTACCAAATTTCGTCATTTTTTGTCAACTCCTTCTTAGTCCAAGTTTAAAATGTAAAAGTAAATTTTGAATTAAACTGATAAAATCAAAAATCGCTATAATATTTAACTTTCTCAAAACTTCTTTGATTATACAAGTTTTCGAAAATTCTGTATGAAGATTAGAAATGTTAGCTAAACTTTCTTTACCAGCATTATATTTAATTCTGTAAAACACATTTTAATAAATCACTTATGAATTGAAAACTTCTTTCTATGTATGTTTATTAGAAGTAAATTTTATGCTTAATAAAACTAATAAAAATTCATTTTCGTAAGTTTTCTTTGACTGTTATTTTTTCGGAAAACAAAATTACAATAAAATTTCAGGCTGAGAAAATATTCAAACATATCAAAAGAATGTCTGGATGAGTGTTACTCAAAGAAAGCGCAATGCTTTTATTTAGCTGTAATAGAAATGTTGGGCTGACCCTCCTGCTCACCCTTGGTACTTCCAAAGACATCCTGGAGCCGCCCCAACATTTAAGGGCTCCAGAGTAAATCAGACGACACTGTCTCGACTTTCTACAGGCCACTTGAAGTGTATGATTTTTGAGGACGGTGAAAGAAAATACCCATCATGTTCCAAGTGCAACAATGCTCCGTTTTGCCCGCAACACATCTTGGAGTGCTTGGGGTTTTCTCGTGAGGAGGCTGTAAAAAGTCCACATCTGCTTTTGGACTTTTTGTCCATCTATGATTTCCTGGATCTGGTCTAGTTCCACTAGACCAGATGGGGATTAGTCCCACCACCACCCAGAAATGTAATCTGAGTTGAGAAATTACACGGAGTGCAGACATAAAAAATTGAATGTTAATGGTTAACATCATGTCTGTTAGTCTCAACTTTCAATTTATTTAAATGAAAAGCAAAAGGAAATATTTAAAAATAATAATGTGAAAAGAGAAATTTACATTCTTAATACACAAAATTATCTATTAAAAAACTTTAATAACCAATAAAAACAATATACAAATTAATGTAATGTAGTCTAACCAATAAAATTAATTAGATTACAAAAGGAATTTTATAAATGGAACTAATATCGATTAAAAAATGGATTCAAAAAATTTAGTTATAGTAAAGGTAATAATTACAGTAGAATTCGAATCGCTGATTATTCCGAAAAGCTTTCAGATTTTCAGAAAAATAAATTAAACTGAAGAAGAGGAAAATGTGAAAAATAAAACGCTCAAGAAAAGGAAAGATAAAAGAAGGGAGAAAAGAATGAGAGAGAGAAAAAAGAGAGAGAAAAGTCGAGTCACTTTTGAGGAATCCAAAACATTCTTTTGAATATTCCTAAATGTTCAGAAGTCAGTTTTGAAGATATAAGAGAATGGATTGTAAGTCATACATTCGTATTGCAAATGATGGTCAATTTATCTAAAGCATAGAGGGAGAAGATGACCTTAATGCCCAATTTTAAGCATACACGAGATCATCAGCTAATGTAGCATTTGGCGGCTTTGTGAAACTGCTTTGAAGCCAATAGAACGTCAGCCCAAGTGTGATCACATGCAAATTATCGGTCAAGTGGGTGCGTGACTTGGCTTCCTAAAACGGATGAAGGCAGTGAAACAGATTTCTCTGACAGAAATGTTCAACACGCAATTACTTTCATTTACAGGAGCTCTCATTATCGGAAGGTAGTGAATTCGAATCCCAGTTTTACTGAAAATCCATCGTGTTGACTAAAGGCTTATGCGACACGTTAAAAAGGTCAAAGATTCATTATCCTCCAAGTAAAATGGTACCTCTGGGGGTAGCAGACAAAATATTGGGCGTCTTCTGCTTGGTCCCTGCTTCAAAATCACGAACACACCATATGTCTACTTCTATTTAATAGAGCCCAACTCACGGCTATGTGCAGGGAAGCATGTTGGCACAACAATAGCTTTCATTTACAAACTGTACATACATACTTTATTAATGTATACTTGTAAGCACCTTAACATGTAAAAAAATGGCATTTTCATTTATTTCATTAAAAGTTCTTTTTCTTTAAAAAAATATCGTTTATCTCCAATTTTCAACACATAATAATTAGTTATAAAAGGCACTTTTCTCAAAAAATGCAACTAACCGAATTTTTCATTACTCGAATGAGGTCCGATTTCCATTCATTCGGATAATTAGCGTTCAACTGTGTATCTAAAGAAACAGATTTCAGTCTTTGTGCTAAAGTTGAAGTTGATAAATAAATGAAATAAAGGTTGTAAATATTCATAAAACTAAAGAAAGTATTTTAAAAATCAATTATTGTAAAATTAAGATTTTTATCGAAAGAAACAAGTTTCATACTTTGTACTAAAGTTGAAATCGATAAATAATTTGAATGTCCCAAATATTCATGAATGCCTTTCGCAGTTATTAGATTACATTTTATGTAAATTAATATTGATTTTTTATATTTATATAAATATAAATATATTCATTTCAGACCAAAATATCCCTTTTATTTACCTCCCAGAGAAACAGATAGAAAAATGAGATATACAAGCAATGTGGAGCGTTTAGTTTATGTGAGTTTACTTTCATGAGGGCAAGGGATATTCACCTACGTTTTGTTCTGCTGTTTGTATAGACAAATGTGACAGCTTACATGGAAATGCATAAGCAGTCACATTAACAAACTGAAATACAGAATGGAACTGCGTATCAAGAGAAACCTTAACTGATGCGACGTTATCATTGCATTATTAGTCTAATATTCAGTGACACAATCATCGAATTATTTGATTAGTTTAAATCACACGGCGTGATAAATGTGTATTTAAAAGCTACCTGTGTCTATGTAACTACAGATGAACAAACATTCTAATATGCCGGTAAATTCGAGCAACATGTAAGTCTTCTCAGAAATGCAAGTCAATCTGTTTATATTTTATAGGCTGAATCATAGGATAACATATCCAATCAAATGATGTAAAATAAAATTAAAATAACTGAAGCAAGATATAAAATCAATTAAAAATATTAAATGTAATTATTAAAAGATATTAATCTCTATAAAGTTCTTGAAATATATAAAACTGAAATATTAAAAAATCACTTTTGGAAGAGAAATTATTGTCTTAATAAGATCTTGTCCGGAATTTAGAAACTACACCAATTTCAAGAAATAAGCATTGATTTCAAGAAAGAAGTATAATTTTGAGCCTGAATTCCTCAAATTATTTGGCAAATACTCAAACAAAAGATTCTAATAAAGTAATTCAGTTTCACATGTAACCAATACATAAGCATTTTTTTTTCTAATGGCAGATTATGAACAGTTACAGCAAAAAAATATAAGAATAAAGATTGAAAAACATAGAATACAACAAATAGAAACAGTTGCAATGGATTCCAACGTATCTCTTGCCTCCCAGTAACACTGTACGAGAAAAGTCTTCCGCAGAGCAAGGCAGTGAAAAGGATGTGCATCACCTCTCCAGACCTGCACAGGTTGCATATTGGAGTAGGAACAATTTTGAATCTCTAGAAATGGTTACAAAAGAAGCATGTCCACTGCCAAGTGTAATTCAGAGACCGCTCAGTGCCTTGGGCCATTTCACAAATTCGGAAGAGCATTCTTCCAGAACTTACGAGAAATACGATGATAGAACTCTTCCTGAGCATATACTTTGATAAATCTTTTAAATAAGATTCATACACACAAAAAAAGATTATGTATCTACATCTTGTATAAAAGTTCTTTTCAAATCAAACATAAACTTATCAAATTACGAAAAAATAAACATTTTATTGAATGAAATTAACTTTGTTTTTAGTGAAAAAGTAATAATGCATTCTCGTGTAGTATTTAGAGTTTCCTGCTTAACTTTGTTATCGCATATTGTCAAAAATTCGAGCCACATGAATTTGAAAGTAGCCGTCACCCGATTGGAAGTGGGAGGTCTTATTAGTCTGTGAATGTACCTTTTTCTCTCTTTCTAGGCTTGCTCCGTGCTGTAGATGGCAAAAGCAGTTATTTTTGGATAACTAGTAGTCAAACTTACGTTCAAAGGAATTAACACGTTCTAAAACGCATTATCAAATAACATTTTACGATAAGTTATTTCAAGCAATCCCTTCATTTTGCCTTTTTAGAAATTCTGAATGAGCAAAAAAAAAACTTTTATGGGGTGACAAAACTGTTTTTTGAGGAAATGAGGTGTACGGTGAATTTTAGTGACTACAAGCATCAAAAATCACCTAATAAAAAAATTTTAACGATTTTTCTTAAAGGAATTTTTTCTATTTTATTCTACGGAGATAAAGCGTTTAAATCTAAATTGGTTTTTATTTACAAATTTTATTTTTATTTATTCATTTATTTTTTTAACCGATGCTTTTTCGGCTTAAAAAAATAGCTAAAATCTACTTTCATCAGTCGAAAAGCAAAAATTTTGATATACAAATGCTCGATTCGGTCAATTCTTATTACTCATCTGAAACATGGACATTGACTGAGAAGAACAAAGAAACCATCTCCATTTTCGAAAGAAAAACATTAAGAATCATATTTGGTGGAATAAAATGTGAGAATACATGGCGAAGAAGAACTAATTCTGAGCTCAATAAACTATATAAAGAACCAGATATTGTTAAATTTATCTCAATACAGAGATTAAAATGAGCAGGACATTTGAGCCGGATGAACGACAATCGGGTGACGAAAAAAATTTTCTTGGCTCGCCCCATTAGCACCAGAAGAAGAGGAAGACCGAAACTCCGATGGTGTGACTGCCTTGAAAACGACCTAAAAACACTGAAAGTGACAATCTGGATGACCTTATCCAAAAATGGGAGGTCTTGGTATGCACTTCTGAGGAAGGCAAAGGCCCACCCTGGGCTGTCAGGCCAATGAAGAAGATTTATTTTTTAAAAATTGTAATTAATTAAATTACATTTATAAATTTTTTTACCGATAGTTAATTTTTCTCAATTAAAATTTTTTTAATAATGTGTCTTAGCACCATTTCTTTCCCAATACTCTTAACTGTTTTTTTATAATTTTTTTTATTTCTTTAATATTAAAAAGCCTAAATTTGAATTTTTTTTAAACGATACATAATTCAATTTCTCACAAGATGGATTTGAATATATTCATCATCATAATTTAAATTATAAACCCTAACAAACTTATTTTTCTTTTCTTTTTCACAAAAAAGATTGCTATTGAATATTTGACCTATATGCTCGAATACATCTTAAAAAATATACTCACTTAGAAAAATAATTTCTCCAATTAGAGATACAATACAATTAGACAAGTTGAATTTTCCTCCAAATTTCCTAATTCTACTATCTTATCAACTCATAAAGATATCACTGAGATTAAGCAATTTCCATGGACAACATCTATCATTATCTCTGGTAATATCAGTACCGAACTCACAATTTTCAAGTTGCGAAAGCATAGTAACGATAATTTAACCAGAGATATATAGTAAACTAATTTTATAATTAATTATATATTATTGTTTCGTATAAATTTCCTTTTAAATATCGAATTTTTTACTTGAATTTTCGTTTTTATATAAATAAAATTTGTAATAAAATTTAAATTAAATATATACAGATGTCATATAATATAAAATTACATATTTATGAACATAAATATAATATTTTGCTTAAAAATAAAGTGCGTTTATAGAACTGAATTTTTAGCACCAACAAGAAACTATTAGAATTTATGAATTTGCCTTTCTGATATAAGTCAAAGTACTTCATTTTATATAATGACTTTACTGTTCTTTGTAATTCAATTGTGTGAGAAGTTTACATTCAATATTTTTATTAGACGATATTACTCATCATTAAGAAGCATAAATATGAGAGCTATGTGGTATTAATGAAATGCATTTAAAGTATTAGCAATTAAACAGTATTTTTAAATGAAAATGTATGAAAATTGCTTCGATAAAATAACTAAACACATTACCACAATAAATAATTCAGTTGCAATTTTTATTATTGGCACAAAAAAAAGTTTATAAATTTTAAAACTGTTTGCATATAAAAAAATTTTTTTATCATAAATGCTAGATTTTATGTGCTGATTATTTTTTAAATTTGTATTGCTTGGTCTGCAAGTATCTTTTTATATTTTAAGAGCTTTAAAAAATTAGATTAATAAACAAGCTTAACATTTTTACTTTCCATATTTTAAGCATGCTAAAGGCAGTTATTCTTAATTTTTTTACGATTGTTGAGGAATATATGCTATAGAATTATATAATTATTTATTTATTATAATCTTTCTAATTAATGTAATTCTTATGAGGTAAAATTGTAATTCTTACACGTTTGAAATTTAATTGAAGAAGAGTTATTTTAATATGTATGTTAATAGCTCAGTTTTAACTCAATAAACACTCACTCAAGGACTGTATAAAAAACACACACTTTATTTCTCCGACTCACAATGGCTACTGCCGGTTTCTCTTTATAACTCAAAGGGGGCGCTGCGCTCGCAGGCGCCAACATTCCGCCCGGCGTTGACATGGTACATTCAACAATTTGAAATCTCAAGAAAAATATTAACACACTATATACAATATAAAATATGAGTACAATGATATACAATATTAATAATAAACTATACTAAATACATAATGATACACAGATATATTTGATAGAGTTCTCATTCCTTAATTAGGCAATGGCAAAATGCAAATTTTATTAATGCTCCTTTTAAAAACCCCATTCTTCGTTTTAACTAAAACTACTCTCACCTTCTTATCCTTTCCTGGGAATGTTTGCATTATTCTGCCCAATGGCCAATTAAAAACTGGAACATTGTCCTCCTTTAAAATCACCATAGTGCCAACTTGCACATTCTCCTTGGCGAACCTCCACTTTGATCTTTCTTGTATTGCACTTAAATAATTGTTAGACCAATGCTTCCAAAATGTCTGCACTATCTTAGTTAATTTTTGCCATTGTTTTAATTTATTGTCATGTAAATTTAGGATGTTGGGTTCTGCAATTGCTGTGATAGGTCTGCCTATCAAAAAATGGCCAGGTGTCAAGACATCATAATCATTTAAGTCAGACGATAAGGGATGCAATGGGCGGGAATTAAGAATTGCCTCAATCTGATCAATTACAGTTAAGAATTCCTCATATGTTAGTTTTAAATTGCCAACTACACGTTTAAGATGGTATTTCGCGGATTTGACACCTGCCTCCCAAAGTCCACCATGATTTGGGGATCTAGGGGGAATGAAAGTCCACTCAACCTTTTCTTTGGACAAATAATTACTCAAGTTTTCATCTGGACTGCTAACTATTTTACTCAATTTCTTTAATTCGGAGTTACTGCCAACAAAATTAGTAGCGTTATCAGAAAATATGTGGGCACTTTTCCCTCTTCTGCTAAAAAATCTCTTAAGTGTAGCTACAAAGGCATCACTAGAGAGGTCTGTTACCATCACTAAATGACAAGCTTTAGTCACAAAACAAATGAAAATACACACATAAATTTTATTATAAATTCCTTTTCTTTGATTGGGATATTTTATATAAAAAGGACCAAAAAAATCTACCCCTACACAATTGAATGGAAAGTTTGGGGTTACTCTCTCTTCAGGTAAATGTCCCATGAGCTGTTGACAAGGTACTGGTTTTGCTTTAAAGCAAACAACACAATTGTGCACTAGTTTTCTACAAAGGTTACGTCCATTTAAAGGCCAAAACCTTCGTCTAATAAGAAACAATAACCCTTGTGGGCCAATATGTAAATAGTTCTTATGAAACATTTCCGCAATCATCACTGTCAATTTATGGTTGGCAGGTAAAATTATAGGGAACCTTTTATCAAAGTTAAACTTACTGTTGGCTAGTCTTCCACCAACTCTTACAACACCCCTTTCATCTAAAAATGGGAAAAGATTTTTTAACTTACTCTCAACAGGCACATTACCATCCTTCTGAAGGCCTGTAATTTCCCTTTTAAAACACTCTTGTTGAACTAATTTTACCAAGACAAATTCAGCATCTTTAATTTCTTTACATTGCAGGGGGCCAGTTACCTTTGGCTGTGATTTGCAATTATTCAGGAACCTATAAAGAAAAGCTAAAACACGAACAAGTTTAGTATAATTGTTAGTAATACTAAGTAACTCCTCAGTTAAAGAATTAAAAGTCACTAAGAAAACAGGTCTCTTGAACCTTCGTTCACTCTTAACCAGTTCTGTATTAAAATGTTCTAAGTCCACGTTAATCAGCTCTTCACAGTTGTTAAGCGTCTCTACTTCCTCGATGATAAGTTGTGGTTCATGCCACCACAAGGAATTATTTCTCAGTTGTGCTGGACTGCAGCCACGAGAAACGATGTCTGCAGGATTTCGCTCCGATGATATATGCCTCCATTGTGAGACATCTGTCAGAACTTGTATTTTAGCCACTCTGGTAGCGACAAAGGTTTTCAATTCTGCTGGAGACTTCTGAATCCAGGACAAAACAATTTTGCTGTCCGAAAAATACCAAATTTTATCTATCTTAAGTTCTAGGGAAGTGCTAATCTTTTTCATCAATTTAGATAGCAATACACCTGCACACAGTTCAAGTCGTGGAATCGAAAGTGTTTTGATTGGTGCAACTCTTCCTTTGGTGCACACTAGATGTGAAGTTAATTTACCACTCGCTGATTCGCATCTTAGATAGACTGCTGCACCATAATAGTCCTCCGAAGCATCCGAGAATCCAAAGAGTTCAATGTTTACAACATTCTCTGGAAGCATACATCGCTTTATTTTAATACTGTTAATGTCACACAACCCATCAAAAAACTGTAACCATTCTTGTACGACATCTGATGGCAGTCTTTCATCCCAGTCTATTGATAACCTCCACAAACGTTGCATAAAAACCTTAGCCTTTGTAAGTACAGGTCCTATCAAACCAAGTGGGTCAAAAATGCGGGCAATTATGGACAAAATTTCTCTCTTTGTAACCATAGAAGCATCTTTTTTAGGCATATTGTAGGAAAACTCATCACTCTTGGCCTTCCATAGCAACCCTAATGTTTTTGTTTGATCAAAGCTATAGTCATTTGAATCTTCAGAAAATTCTCTTAACTCTGGACAGTTACTTTGCCATTTATGTAGTTCCATACCACAAGTTTTAAATATTTGAGTTAATTCTTGCTTTAGACACTTTACACTTTCTAAATTTGACCCTCCACTCAATATATCATCCATGTACATATCCTTCTGTATTACTTGAGAAGCCAATGGAAATTTCTGTTGTTCATCAGTACCTAACTGTTGAAGACATCTCTGAGCCAAATATGGAGCACTAGTGGTTCCATACGTCACTGTGCATAATTGATACGTTTTAATATTCGCTTCCTTACTATCTTTCCATACAATTCTTTGCAAATCTCTTTGTGCAGGATCAATCCAAATCATTCTATACATTTTTTGAATGTCGGTAGTAAAAGCAAAAAGATGTTTTCTAAACCTCAATAATATAGCAAATAAATCATCTTGAATTACACCACCATTTAGCTGTATGGAATTTAATGACTCACCAGTTGAAGTAATTTGTGAAGCGTTGAACACAACTCTACATTTCGTACTCGTTTTCTGTGGTCTATAAACTGCATGATGAGGTAAATAGTAGACCACTTCAGGTTCTTGCGTCATAGAAACTTCTTGCATATGATTCAAGCACTCATATTCACTCATAAATTGACGATATAATGACAGAAGTTCTGGATTCCCTTCTAACTTATTCCACAAGGCATTTAATCTTTTGACTGCAATCTCTCTAGACTCTCCCAATAATTTCGGATCTTTTTTAAATGGCATCTGTACTACAAATTTTCCCGATTTATCCCTTTTTTGAGTTTTTATAAAATGATTATTAGCTTCAATTCTCTCAGCAGTTTCAAATTTCTGTGTCTCTTCAATTTGTTCTATTTCCCAAAAATTCCGCATAATTTTGTTTAAGTCGGCACCCTCGTTTATAAGCCCACAGTGTACTTTAGTCTCAGTTTCTATTGGTACACTACCACTCACTACAAATCCGAATACCGTGTTTTGTAAAATTAAATTAGTATTAGTAGGGTAAATTCTATCAGGTTTTAATAGTCCATAAAAATTCTCTGCTCCCAGAATTAAATCGATTGGACCTGGAACATTAAATCCCGGATCCGCTAATTTAATGTTTTTTAATTCCGGAACGCAAATATCAATTTGCCTTAAAGGGGTCATATTTGTAACACTGGGAACAACTAAAAATTCTAAATCTAATTTGAAATTTCTTACATCATTAACAATCGTAGCATTAACTTTAGATTTAGTTGTCATAGACATTCCATTTAAACCTGAAACTCCAATATTTATTTTTTCCTTTCTTAAATTAAGCTTGTCAGCGCAACTCTTACTCAAAAAATTAGCGCTGGCTCCAACGTCTAATAAACCACGAACGCGTAAAACATTTCCCAAGTCATCGGTTAAAAAACAAATAAAAGTGCTAAGTAGTACAGACTTCGAATTTTCTGACGAAGTATAACTAGCCGCCGCTAAGCAATTTTGATCCTGACCACGTGACTCTTGTTTATTGCCAGTAGGAACGAATTCTAAAGCTGTGGGGGAGGGTAAGGCAGGCAGCAAACCTGTGCACCGCGTTGCTTGTGGATGGTGTTTCATCGGTGTCTGTTTTGTGGATCTTTGGTGTCTGGTTTACCAGCCACTTGTCGTTAAATCGAGCTAAAGAAATTTGCTCCGTTTGTCGCGCATGCGCATTGATGCTTAAAAATGAAACTGAGAGAGGGCTGTCTGCTCTTCGTTTACATAGGGATTTAATTTAACTTAGAAAAGGTTGGGGAGAGAGTTGTAGATTATTCATTAACTTTATTTTGTTTCATTAATTATTTAAGTTTGTTAACGTAGTATGCGTTTTTTTATCTAATCGCGCTAAAATATAATTAACATTACTCATTTATAGTAATACTTATATATTGTTTTATTTTAAATAGCTGTATATACATATGGAAGTTTTTTTTTATCAAAGTTTTTAAATAAGTGTGTCTCTATTATATAGGTTATATTAAAGATCTACATTTCGACTGATTAGCTTAGAATTGTACAAATTCAAAATTAGTTTAAAAACTTCATGTGTGTGTATTATTGTTTTTATTTGTTTAATATTTTGTTTATTTATTTTTGTTTAATCTTTATTGTTTAATAAACTGGAAAATGCTCAATAGGGAGAGAAAATGCTTAATGGTCATTCAAGCACTCACAATTTTTGTTCAGGGAAAATATTAATAGATAAAAAAGTAAAATATAAATTTATATATTTTTCTATAACAAATAATAAGCCTCCATGAAGTCTATAGCAATACGCCCATTTTTCACAACACTTAACATAATTTTCTTTGAAATACGAGGCGTATGCTGAAGTTTCATCATCGTTCTCAAGTTTATCTAATACTTGGTGCAACAAAGTATTAAAAGTAAATTGCTCTCTTTCTACAAGCAATGTTCGAAGCATTTTGTAAACCTCAGCTTGTTTTTCTAAATTTTTAATTTTACTTAAATTTTTGCGCCATGCCCGGTCTACATGCCATGTGCAAAATAGCTTCAATTCTGGCTCCAATATAAATTTTTCCCATGCATTAATAAATGAAGGTGCCATATCAGACATAAATAATTTTGGCTTTATGGGTCCAATTTTTTCTTTAATAAAACTTAAAAATAAACTTTTTTTATCCAATGGCGGGCACTTAAAAATAAACTGACAACATCTTCATACCATCTATTTGATATGAAAAATGCACCAGGAAAGCCTTGGCGCATATCATCCAAAACCAACAAGGTAATTAATTGAAAGCCATAATTATTAAGTACATGTGTTCTATCCACGCACACACAATCCACACCAAATTTTTTAACAAGTTCTATTTGTGCTTCATTCATAATTGCGAGAATAAAATCTTCTGATTTCAAAAATGAATAATTCTCTACTGATTTCCCTTGAGGTTTGTAGTAAAGAACACATGAATCTGAGTCATTTTCCTCCATTGCCTTTACCCAGGCATCCACGCTGATTCCATCATTTTGATGACGAACAGCTTCTGAGCCTAAATTAAACTGCCTTTCAATGTTATGCAGGTCTTGATTAGTTAAAAGATGAATTCTTTCAAGTCCTCTTTGTCTTTCAATTTCACTTAAAAATAGGTGGCCAAGTTCATTATCATGCCCAAGATGAGTTTTGATATAAGTTACTGAACAGGAACCCACACCATTTTCTATAGCATTTTAACTAGCAGGACAAAAAGCATTAATTTTGTTACTTCCTTGAGATTTCGTATGACGTAGGCCCTTACCACAGTATGAGTGATGACCAGATCGATGACATTCGAAATAATGGTATTTTTTATTATTAATAGTGCAGGTGCCTCTTACTTTTTTAAAATGACATTTATCTACGCGTTCATTTTCTTCTTTCCAGATGAGAAATTCTGACAAAGTGTTAAATTTTAATTCTACAGAGTTTAAACACAAATGATGAATTTCTTGGAAATGTTCCAATACTGCCTTTCTATCAGAGCGAAAATCGCACATATTTGCAAAGAAACCTTCGGGTGATTTTCCTTCTTATGTTTCTTCAACAAATATTGATTAATGTTGATAATGTTAAGTTATGCTTTTTGTGAATAACTGTTTATTATAATTGTAAGTAGAGGCATTTATATATATTATAACTCAATTATTAAGAAAAAAATTTTCATTATATATGATTACATATTTTACATATCTTGTAACTCTCATTTGTTATTTATTAAGAAAAAAACTATTATGAAGAAATAAACATTCAAAACTTTTTTGCCTATGAATTTTAGTTTGATTAATTTAATGATTTTTTAGTTTCCAAAATTCAAAAATTCAAGTATTAAATATTTAAAATTTATGAGGTTAGATAATGTTATTTAATAAATGATTACCCTTTTCTAGATATGTGGTTATATTTCAAATAAATTGTGTCTTTCTGTATATTTTTTAAATATTTGGTTTTTATAGTTGGGTAATTATACTCAATATTGAATCATAGTAACTTTTTTTGTGATGTCTACAGATCAGTTAAAAGTTTTTGCCCTGTATGTGTGTCTTTATATTTGAAAATTATTTCAAACATTTCACCTTTATCTTGAGCCATACAATTAATTGACGCTTAACTGTTTTTGTATTCAAATAGAGATTCTAGTTTTACTGAAATGCATAGGATTAAGCTGTTATTAATATTGTCAGTTTTTTTATTAAGAGCAGTCTACATAAATAAAATATAATAAACTTAAAAATTCAATTTGCTATTTTAGTGATGAATTAACTTTTTAAAGTAATCAAGTAGAATTCTTTTCAAAATATAAATTTATTTATGTTGCTTAATCTGACATGAAATGTTTTCTCAAATTAAAAGTTAATTCTACCGATATAATATATACATACACCATTTCATTTATGATTAAAGGATATATTTAACTACAAATGTAATTTTTTTAAGAAAAAAATTATTTGTTATAGAAAAATTTATAAATTTATATTTTACTTTTTTATCTATTAATATTTTCCCTGAACAAAAATTGTGAGTGCTTGAATGACCATTAAGCATTTTCTCTCCCTATTGAGCATTTTCCAGTTTATTAAACAATAAAGATTAAACAAAAAATATAAATAAACAAAATATTAAACAAATAAAAACAATAATACACACACATGAAGTTTTTAAACTAATTTTGAATTTGTACAATTCTAAGCTAATCAGCCGAAATGTAGATCTTTAATATAACCTATATAATAGAGACACACTTATTTAAAAACTTTGATAAAAAAAAACTTCCATATGTATATACAGCTATTTAAAATAAAACAATATATAAGTATTACTATAAATGAGTAATGTTAATTATATTTTAGCGCGATTAGATAAAAAAACATATAATACGTTAACAAACTTAAATAATTAATGAAACAAAATAAAGTTAATGAATAATCTACAACTCTCTTCCCAACCTTTTCTAAATTAAATTAAATCCCTATGTACACGAAGAGCAGACAGCCCTCTCTCAGTTTCATTTTTAATCATCAATGCGCATGCGCGAAAAACGGAGCAAATTTCTTTAGCTCGATTTAACGACAAGTTTACCAGCCAAACACGAAACAATCACGTGATTAATGACGTCACTCAAAATATTAACCAATGAAAGTTTATTTACAATTTGACTTCCATTCTTATAATTCTTGTGTATATTTTCGAATAATTAACTATTTGTGAATGATTAAAATATATATATGTATGTAATTCTTTTATTTAATTTAAATTTATTCATTAAATTCAGAATTTTTTTCTTATTTCAGAATTAATAATAAATTTTCCATGATGCAGCACATTAGAATTTTTTTACCATGTTAAGCACTGTCAAAGCCAAAATTAAATTGCTGTTATCAAACTAAAAAAGAACATACACATGTAATGAAAATAATAAATCTTCAACGAATTCTTGTTATTTGCATTACATTTATATACATTTATAATAAAACTTTCAATATTTTCATTACTCATTAAAACATCAAATTACATGCATTATTTTACTTAAAAATACCAGTTTTGTAATAAATTTCAGTATTTAATTTAAAATATTCATTTATGAAAGTTGAAAAAAATCAATTTATAGAAACCATTTTGTACACAGCAGAATTATTTATTGAAAACTGATTAAATGAAAAGGTATGTGAAAATTTAGAAATGAAATACATTCAACTGCAAAAGAAATTAAAATATTATCCATTATCAATAATGAGTTTCAAGACAATTTATACATGAGTCATTTTATTAACCAAAGACTGTTTAGTTGAATAATTATTTGAAAAATATTTCATTAATAGTTTTGAGACTTATAGTTTTGTAAATGTTCTTATAAAATTAAATAGTGAAAAATTTTATCAAGAACTTTAAGGATCCAAATACTATAGAATTCTAAAATTGTTAACCTTTTACAAGCATAAAATTTAAATAACATTTCTAAAGCTTATTTCAACTGCACAAGCAACTTATTTAAAACAACGTTCACAGTTCTTTGAAATGAATACTTAAACAATGAATTATAGACAGAATTGTGAAATCATAAAAAATTTTAGTACAAATACTTATGCATTTGCATTATATTAAAAATCCTAATTTAATAAATAATATTTCATTTCATAGTATTTAAATGAAAACTCAAAAAATAGAAATAAATTTATTTATCATATTAAAGTTTAAGCATTTAATACATTCATAAAAGTAGTTATAAATACAACAATATATTTAATATTATTTAATTTAAAGCTTCTGCAAAGCTTTAAATGCAGTTTAAATTTAAAAAGTTTTATTCAGTTAATTTTTAATAAAAATATTCAAAAATAATTTTTAACTTTAAAAAGCAAATTGCTATAAGAAAGATTTAAAAAAAGAAAATAGTTTTTAAAAATCTAGTAAAATCTTACCAGAGAAATGTTTTTCAAAATTGCTATTGATTTCTCCACTGAGATCTTTAAACAATTGAGATTTTTTATTTTTATTAAAATACTTATCATCTCTTGGGTCCCACAAGCACCTGTTACCTATTGAAAAATATATAATTTATATATATATATATATATATATATAATATATATATATATATATATATATATATATATATATATATATGAAATCAAATACATAAATGTATGTAACAAAACAAAAAATAAAATTCTAAAAAAAATTAACCAATTAAATTAAACTTACTTTTAAAATATTCGATAATAAATTCTTCAATTTCTACAGAAAACTTATTAGACTCCATGCTGTCCAAACGGCACAAATCAATGTAAACATACACTTGTCACTCGGTTGTGGACAAAAAAAATTAAACATGCTGAATACTCCGTTTGGTGGAAAGCTCCGCCTCAATTTGACGTCATTTCGTGGATGGCTGGTGGATGACTGGTGGATGTTTGGTATACAGCTGGTAGTCATCCACCGTGTCCGGTTGACGGTGACCAGGTTTGCTGCCTGCCTAAGGAACTCACTTTCGCATTGAGAGTATTTACATTCTCATTCTCAACAGGCGCCGAAAAACGTTCTTGTTTTTGCTCTGACTGAAAGTGAAGTGTGGCATGATGACGCCGCCTACAGATATTGCACGAATGTTTTGATTTACAAGTTGTTACTCTATGATTATTCCCCAAGCAATTAAAACATAAGTTATTTGATTTTACAAACTCAAAACGCTCATTTACTGACATATTTCTATAATTAGGGCATTTATATATGGGGTGATTCTCATTACATGATAAAATACACTTATTATTTTTAACTTCCGAAAGGAAAACTCTCGACGTGTATTTTGACTCGGACAATTTATTAAACTTTGAGTTTTCCACCAAAGTCTTACCTCGGGAGGTAAAATATAAATCAATTTCTTTCCCTAATTCAGAGGGTTTAAACCATGTGTCAGCTTGTCTCATATTAATATGACACGTAGTTTCTCTATCTAAGGTCTGGCATATTTTATCCGACACAATTAAATCTTTGAGAGTTTCGAAATCTGTTACCTTCCTCAATTGTAAATAATATTCCCAGCTCGTCGTTAATCGCGATGCAAATTGTACGTATGTTTCATTTGGTTGGCGGTAGGCTTTCCTAAAATGTTCTAAACATGATTGAGGGGTAGGCTCAAATTCTCGAAGTACTATTGTTTTTACTTTAGAGTACTCATTTAACTCGTCATCCTTTATGTAAGTTATTACATTAGTCGCCCTTTCCCCTAGCAAATTTAACAAAATCTCCACTTTGTATTTATCAGGGACGTTTTTTGAAATAAAGGCCCTTTCTAAAGATGCAAAAAAATAACTCCAACCCTCAGGTCTACTAGGAGTTTTAATAGTTAAAGTACGGACACTTTTTATGAGAGAGTCTAAAGATTCAGTCTGATTATTTTCAACATTTTCACCTTCTGAATTTGACCTAGATTCCGCTTTCACGCGAGCAATTTCTAATTCCATTTTCGCTCTTTCAAGTTTAAGTTTTTCTAATTCTAATTGTTGAAGCTCTTCAGATTTTCTCTGTTCGAGCTTAATTTTCTCTAACTCTAGTTGCCGCAACTCATCGGACTTTCGCTCTTCAATTATCGTATTTGCTAATTCTACAACGGAATCTTTCTCTGTCACGTACTTCTGGTTTTGTTTTATAATACTGCTTAATTCTGAAACAGTCATTTTCTCATTGACATCTTCTCCTAACTCAATAGCAATTAATATTAAATCCTCTTTTTTTACGCCTTTAAACATTTTGGATAATTATTAATACTTCAATATATATATAAAGATCTATTCTCAGAACAAGAAAAATTACTCAATCACATACCTCTATTACGTTGACGATACTCAGCAGAGGCGTAAATTATCAATCATAGCCATTATATAGATCCATAGGTTGCTTATTTTCTCCAGTGAGACTATGACCAATGTTAATAGCTCAGTTTTAACTCAATAAACACTCACTCAAGGACTGTATAAAAACACACATTTTATTTCTCCGACTCACAATGGCTACTGCCGGTTTCTCTTTATAACTCAAAGGGGGCGCTGCGCTCGCAGGCGCCAACA